>CAUYRH010140960.1:0-22500 GCA_963574655.1 Perodicticus potto
AGCGTCTGAAGCTCAAGTAGCTAAGGCACCAGCCACATACACCAGAGCTGGCGGGTTTGAATCCAGCCCAGGCCTGCCAAACAACAATGACAACTACAACCAAAAAATAGTCAGGTGTTATGGCAGGCACCTGTAGTCCCAGCTACTTGGGAGGCTGAGGAAAGAGAATCACTTAAGCTCAGGAGTTGGAGGTTGCTGTGAGCTGTGATGCCACAGCACACTACCCAGGGTGACAGCTTGAGGCTCTATCTTAAAAAAAAAAAAAAAAAAAAAAAGAATAAACTGAGGAAATAAAAACAACTAAAATTAGAGATAGAAAGTAACTAGACGGCGGCATCTGTGGCTCAAAGGAGTAGGGCACCGGCCCCATATGCCAGAGGTGGCAGGTTCAAACCCAGCCCCAGCCAAAAACTGCAAAAAAAAAAAAATAAGGCAGTAACTAGAAACAGGCTTTATTAACTTCCATTATAAAGTACTCTGCCCCAATCTATGGAAATAAATTCTAAAAACTAAATGAAATAACTGATTTTCAAGGTAAAGTTTTTTTTTTAATCAACCCCCCAAAAAAGAAAAAAATATATATATATATTTTCAAAGAGCTCCTGCCCCAAAAAAGAACCAGGTTCAGACAGTTTTACTGAAAAGCTCAAACTTTTAAAAACCACATTACAGAAACACTGCCACAACATTTAAAAAAAAAAAAATAGTGAGGAATGGATGAATAGGCAGAACATAGAGAACTTTTAAGTCAGTGACTGTTCTGCACGGTACATTTTGTGAATCCATTTGAATTTGTCGACCCATAAATTGTACCAAATCAAGAGTGAACACTAATGGAAACTGTGGACTTTCAGTGACGGCGACGTGTCGATGCCTGGTCATCAAAAGTAATAAATGAGGCTGAGTGTGGTGGCTCACGCCTGTAATCCTAGCACTCCAGGAGGTCGAAGCAGGTAGATCCCTTGAGCTCAGGAGTTCTAAAACAGCCTGAGCAAGAGCAAAACCCCAGCTCTACTAAAAACAAAAAGATTAGCCAGACATTGTGTTGGGCGGCTGTATTCCAGCTACTTGGGAAGCTAAGGCAGGAGGATCACTTTAACTCAGGAGTTTCAGGTTGCAGTGAGCTATGATGCCACAGTACATTAGGCCGGGCAACAGAGTGAGACTGTGTTTAAAAAAAAAAAAGTAACAAATGTGCCTCTCTGCTCAGGGATGCTGATAATGGAGGTCGCTGTGCATGTATGGAGTGACTGGTACATGAGAACTCTGTTATTTCCTGTTTAATTTTCCTGTAAACCTAAAATTGCTCAAAAGATGTCTATTTAAAAATGAGGAAGTGTCCATAGTTGGCTAAGTTATATTAAAAAAAAATGGAAAGAGAAGAACTAGATAGGAGGGTATTTATTTATGTAGGCGAAAAATTCTGGAAGGAAATTAAGAATCTACTAACAGGCTTGGCACCTGTGGCTCAGCGGGCTAAGGCGCCAGCCATGTACACCTGAGCTGGCGGGTTCGAATCCAGCCCGGGCCCACCAAACAACAATGACGGCTGCAACCAAAAAATGGTTGGGCGTTGTGGCGGGCGCCTGTAGTCCCAGCTACTGGGGATGCAGAGGCGAGAGACTCGCTTGAGCCCAGGAATTGGAGGTTGCTGTGAGCTGTAATGCCATGGCACTCTATCCAGGGTGACAGCTTGAGGCTCTGTCTCAAAAAAAACAAGAATCTACTAACAATCACACATAGCAAGATGAGAAATGAACAGAAAGAACAAGGATTTTTAAAAAACTGCATCTTCTTTTAATATTCCCTAATGTCTCAACTATGCAAAGTACTACCAGTTTTAAAAACTAAACTTAGAGGGTTTTTTTGGCTTGTTTGCTTTTAAGTCAAGAGTCTCACTCTGTCACTCTGGGAAGAGCGCCATGTCGTTATATCTCACAGCAACCCTAAACACCTGGCTCAAGCAATCCTCTTGTCTCAGTCTCCTTAGTAGCTGGAGGCCCACTATACCCAGCCAGTTTTTCTATTTTTAGTAGAGATGAGATCTCACTTTTGCTCAGACTGGTCTCAAACTCCTAAGCTCAAGCAATCCACCCGTCTCAGCCTCCCAGAGCGCTGGGAGAAGAGGTGTGAGCCACCATGCCTGGCCAAAACCTAGAGCTCTGTAATGAAATACGACAACATAGGCGCACCTCATTTTATTGCTTTCTTTGTGGTGCTTTACATGCATTTTTTGAAAATGGTAGCTTGCAGCAACCCCACGTGCATAAGGATATCAGCACCATTTTTCCAACAGCACATGCTCAACTTTGCGTCTGTCACGTTTTGTTAACTCCCCTAATATTTCAGACTTTATCATTACATCTGTTATGGTAACACATGATCAGTGATCCTTAATGTTACTATGGAAATAGTTTAATGGCAAACTTAACCAATAAATGCTGTATGTGTCCTGACTATTCCACTGACCAGAGACTCCCCTGTCTCTCTCCCTCTCCTTGGGCCTCCCTAGTCCCTGAGACATGACAATATTAAAATTAATTCCATATTGAACCAAATGGCCTCTAAGTGTTTAAGTAAAAAGATGAGTCAAATACCCTCTACTTTTTTTTTCATTTTATTTTTTAAAACAGAAGTCTCACTCTGTCACACTGGGTAGGATGCCTTGGTGTCATAGCTCATAGCAACCTCAAACTCTTGGGCTCAAAAGATCCTCTTGCCTCAGCCTCCCCAGTAGCTGGGAATATAGGCACATGCCATAATGCCTGGTTAGTTTTTTCTATTTTAAGTAGAGATGGAGTTTCACTCTTGCTTAGGCTGATCTAGAACTCCTAAGACCAAGTAATCTACCTGCCCTGGCCTCCCAGTGTGCTAGGATTACAGGCCTGAGCCACTGAGCCCAGCCATATTCTTGACATTAAATCAAAAGATAAAAATAATTAAAATTAGTGGAAAAGGCTTTCAAAAGCTGAAACAGGCCAAAAGCTAGGCCTCTTGAGCTAAACAGTTAGCCAAGTTGTATATTCAAACGAAAAGTTCTTACAGGAAACTAATAGTGCTACCCCAGTGCACACACAAATAGAAAATAAGAGTCTTGCTGCTGATATAGAGACTGCTTAGACAGATCTAGACAGAAGATCAAAACAGCCATAACATTCCTGTAAGCCAAAGTCTGTCTAAATGGAAGAGGATAACCCTCTTCAACTCTATGAAGGCTGAGAGAGGTGAGGAAGTGGCAAACGAAAAGTCTGAAACTAGCAGAGTTTGGTTCATGAGGTTTAAGAAAAAAAGCCATCCCCATGACAGAAGTGCAAGGTGAAACAAGTATTGATGCTGAAGCCACAGCGTTACCAGAAGATCGAGCTCAGCTCACTGATGAAGGTGGCTACACTGGACAGCAGATTATCAATGAACACGAAACAGCCTTCTACTGGAACAAGATGCCACCTAGGACTTCCACAGCTAAAAAGGAGACACCAATGCCTGGCTTCAAAGACAGGCTGGTTTTTTTTTTTTTTTTTGAGACAGAGCCTCACTCAAGCTGTCACCCTGGATAGAGTGCCGTGGCATCACAGCTCACAGCAACCTCCAACTCCTGGGTTCAAGCAATTCTCCTGCCTCCACCTCCCAAGTACCTGGGACTACAGGCGCCCACCACAACGCTTGGCTATTTTTTTTTGGCCTGGCTATTTTTTGGTTGCAGCTGTCATTATTGCTTGGCAGGTCCGGGCTGGATTCAAACCCACCAGCTCAGGTGTATGTGGCTGGCACCTTAGCCGCTTGAGCCACAGGTGCCGAACCCAGGCTCCACTTCTAATTCTAGTTCTTTTGCTATTCCCACCATATCTGTGGTTACCTCCAAAGTCTTGAACCCTTCCAAGTCATCCAGGAGGATTGGAATCTTCTTCTTCCAAACTTCTGGTAATGTTGATGTTTTGACCTTCCATGAATCATGAATGTTTCTATTGGCATCTACAATAGTGAATCCTTTCCAGGAGGCAATTTACTTTGCCCAGACTTATCAGCGTAAGGCAGCTATGCCCTTGCAAAAATGTATTTCTTAAGAAGACTTGAAAGCCCAAAGTACTCCTAGATCCATGTGCTGCAAAATGAATGTTGTGTTAGCCGATATGAAAACATTCATCTCTTTGCATATTTTCTTCAGAGCTCATGGGTAAACCAGGTGCAATGTCAATGAAAGGGATTTTTTTTTTTTCTGAGCAGTAGGTCTCAACAGTGGACTCAAAATACAGGGTGTCCCAAAGGTTGCCAAACATAGGAAAAATTAGCAAACTCATGATACTTCATGTGCTATTCTATTTTATATTTTAATGTTCCTTTATATGTCAACATGTAGAGAAATATGTTGTAGAGTTTTATAATGAATATTTTGTAAATAAAGGTGCATTTAGCTACAAGTTCCCATTTTCCCTATGCATGTATGGCAATGTTTGGGGTACCCTGTAGTTGGTAAATTTTGGTGTAAACATATGTGCTATCACCCATTTTTGTTTTGTCATTTATGGAGCACAGGTGGAATAGATTAGCATAATTTTTAACGACCTTGGCCTTTTCAGAAGAGCAAATGAGCACTGGCTTGAACTTAGTCACCAGCTGCATTTGCCCCTAATAAGACAGTCAGTCTTGGCTCGGCGCCTGTGGCTCAACGGGCTAAGGCGCGAGCCACATAAACCTGAGCTGGCGAGTTCCAAACCAGCCCAGGCCTACCAAACAACAATGACGGCTGCAACCAAAAAAATGGCCGGGTGTTGTGGCGGGCGCCTGTATTCCCAGCTACATGGGAGGCAGAGGCAGGAGACTCGTTTGAGCCCAGGAATTGGAGGTTGCTATGGAGGCAGACTCTCCACCAGCAAAAGGATTATAACTTGCCGAAGGCATTTTTTAAGCAATAAAGTATTTTTTTGTTTGTTTGTTTTTTTTAGAGACAGAAAAGAGGTGACACTTTGTCACCCTCCATTGAGTGCCGGGGCGTTACAGCTCACAGCAACCTCCAGTTCTTGGGCTCAGGCAATTCTCTTGTCTCAGCCTCCCGAATAGCTGGGACTACAGGCGCCCACCACAATGCCCAGCTATTTTTTTGTTGCAGTTTGGCCGGGGCCGGGTTTAAACCAACCACCCTCAGTATATGGGGCCGGCTCCCCACTCACTGAGTCACAGATGCCACCTGCAATAAAGTATTTAAGTTAAGAGGTATATATATATATATATATTTTTTTTTTTTTAGACATATTGCTATTGCATACTTAATAGACTATGCATAAACATAACTTTTATATGCACTAGGAAACCAAAATATCTGTCTCGCTATATTGCAATATTCACTTAAGTGTGATGGTCTGGAACAAAACCACAGTATCTCCAGGGTATGCCTGTACTAACAACAGTCCTGAGCATTCGTTTTTTTTTTTCTTCTGTCCTATCTGCATTTTCTAAATTTTCTACCTCAAATATATATTGCATGTATATATTGAGAGGTGACTTTTCAAAAGTACCACAAACTCTAAGAGCCTAGTCACATTTAAAGACCTAATATTCATTTTATATATTTAGTACATCTATACACAGTAAATACTTTACAGGCCTACTCTATTCTAAACACTAGTAATACAGCAGTCAAAAAATCCCTACTTTTATGGAACTTACATTGTAAGAGTAGGAGCAAGACAAACAATAAAACATTAGAGCTTGTCACAGAACTGCTAATTTCTACTAAAAAAATAAATAAATAAATCAAGGAGACTGGGTACAGTGGCTCATGCCTATAATCCTAACAGTTTGGGAGGCCAAGGCAGGAGGATTGTTTGAGACCAGGAGTTCAAGATCAGCTGAGCCAGAATGAGACTCTATCTCTACCAAGAAAAAGAAAGAAAAACTAGCTGGATATGGTGGCAGGCACCTGCAGGCCCAGCTCTTAAGACTGAGGCAAGAGGATCACTTGAGCACAGGAGGTTGCAGTGAGCTACAATGACACCACTGTACTCTGGCCTAGGCAACAGAGAAAGACCCTGTTTCCCCCTTCTCCTCCCTCACCGCCCCCCAAAAAAAAAGAAAAAGAGAAAAGAAAAAGCAAGAAAAGAAGCTAAGCCATATGAACAGGGGTATAAGGGTATAGTGTAGTCAGGGCAGGTCTTACAGAAATGACCTTCAAATTAAAAGGTGAAAGGAATTGGGAAATGAACCATTTAAACATTAGAAAAAAGAGCATCCCAGGAAGCAGAAACAGCGTGTGCAGAAGCCCTGCAGAAGTGTGCCTGGGATGTCTAAGGAACAGACAGAAGCCAGGGTGGCTGCAATGCAGCTAGGGAGAGAAGTGCTGAAACGGAACAACGATGTGAAAGCAAGGGGGAAGGATATCTAGGAGGAAGCTGGAGATTTGTAGACCATGGTAAGGACACTTTGCACCACCCTAATGGGAGCCAATGAGGACTTCTGGGCAGAGAAATAACCATCTGACCGGCATCAGAGCAGAATCACGGAGGCTGCTATGATGAGAATGGACTTGGAGAGGGGCAGAAATAGAAAAACCTGTGAAGAAACTATTTGGTAATGCAGATGAAAGACGAGGTAGCTAGGACCAAGACAGCAGAGGTGGAATTTATGACAAATGGTCAGATTCTTGATTTATTTTGAAGGCAGACCAGACTTCTGATGAGCTAGATGAGAGGCGTGAAGAAAAAGAAGATAAGAAGTTCTTCAAGGTGTTTGGCAAATCCCTTCTTCTACTTAACCAAGTCACCAACTGACATAGCTGAGATTAAAGAAGCAGCAGGTTTGGGGGAACAGGGGGAAATAAGGGGGTGTCAGGCAATTGGACACAGACACACAGAGCTCAGAGACTGACCTGTTAGCAATATAAATTTGGCAGCAGTCAGCATATTACTTGAGTAATCAAAGTTCATGTATTTATTTTAGAAACAATATGTGGTTATAAATACAGAAATGAAACACTGAGATTAAAGGTTGCCTGGCGGGAGCAATGAAATATAGCATGTCCCTGACACTTCTTAGAGAGCTACTATGAGAACTCCTGATCCTCCCACCCACTTCGTATTTCCCAAAAATAAAGACTACTACTCTAATAGGACACTTAATTCAAGGATATTTACACAAAGAAAAGTTTTACCACTTTAAGAGTTACTGAATAATACTGGATTTCATATGTTGGTTTTCTGTCATCTTGTAAATTTACTATATTCCTTTATCAGTTCCGAGTTTTTCTCTTTTATTTTTTTGGAGGGTCCTAATATACAATATAAGATCATAAGAGTTACCGAATAGGACCCGGCTCGGTGGCAAACGCCTGTAATCCTACCACACAGGGAGGCTGAGCTCAGGGAGCAAAAGGTGGGTGGACTGCTTGAGCTCAACAGTTTGAGACCAGCCTAAGTAAAGACCCCATTTCTCCTAAAAATAGAAAAATTAGCTGGACATTGTGGCAGGCAGCTATAGTCCTAGCTACTCGGGAGACTGAGGCACGAGGAGCGCTCAAGCCCAAGAGTTTGAGGTGCTGTGAGCTATGATGATGCCACGGCACTCTACCCAGAGCCACAGAAGTGAGACTCTGTCTCAAAAAAGAAAAAAAAAAAAAAAGTTACTGAACATACCATGACTACTTGGAAACAAAGCCACTTTGAAATGCTGGATGTCCAGCTAAGTCCTCTCACCAGCTAAGTGAACACACCATTCTTAAAGCTCACACAATTCAAATCCATGCCTCAGCAAAATTATAACTTACTACATCACAAAAATTCTGGGTCAATGAAGAAGAGTCTACATGACAAGGGAAAGTCCTTGAATGCCAGTGCCTATAATACATAACCAAAAATTTTAAGTGAAATGGTAAGTGACAACAGACCCACAAGCTAGATCAAATAACTTTTCAATAAATTTTGTCCCTTCTTAGCTGGAGATATGATCAGGTCCAAATGGCAAACATCAACGAAGCACTTTTTTCTTTCCATACTGCAGAAACTCTCCTTCACTAATTAGATAAAATTTATAATTCCAGGTATACAATGAACAAGTTAAACAATGTTTTAAAAAATGTAAATAGCCTAATATTTATAACAGGGGGTTAAAACCAAAAACAGCTTTTGGAGGTGTTTTGTTTTTCCAGGCCGAGTCTCACTCTGCCACCCCAGCAAAAGTGCAGTGGCATCATCATAGCTCACTGCAACCTCAAATTCCTGAGTTCATGTGATCTTCCTGCCTCAACCTCTCAAGAAGCTGGGAAAACAGGCATGCACCACCATGCTCAGCTAATTTTTTTCTATTTTTAGGAGAGATGGGATCTTGAACTCCTGAGCTCAAGCAAGCCTCCCCAGAGTGCTAGGATTAAAGACGTTGAGCCACAACACCCAGCCCAGACCTGATATCTGTCTGATAAGCATACCTGAGAAGGGACATGGCAATCCAGGATAAAAAACTAGGGAGAATGGCTCAGCGCCTGTGGCTCAAGCAGTAAGGCCCCAGCCATATACACCTGAGCTGGCAGGTTTGAATCCAGCCTGGGCCCGCCAAACGACAATGATGGCTGCAACCAAAAAATAGCTGGGCATTGTGGCAGGCGCCTGTAGTCCCAGCTACTTAGGAGGTGGAGGCAGGAGAATCACTTGAGCCCAGGAGTTAGAGGTTGCTGTGAGCTGTGATGCCACAGCACTCTACCCAGGGTGACAGCTTGAGGCTCTGTCTCAGAAAAAAAACTAGGGAGAAACCATGAAAGGAGTTAAGGAAAAGTTGAGGCAAGCTACAATATTCTTTTACACTTCAGAGCAAAAAGATGCAAGGTTTAGAATATACCAGTAAAGAGATGAAAGCCAGACTATTACCATCTCTTCTCCCTCAGTCCAACATAGCATTAGTTTTCATTTAAGTCTGTATGTACAGTAATTCAGTGATTCTCTACATTTTCACTCCTATGTAACATTCCACACCACCATTCACACCATCAATTAGTACAAAAGAAATAAAAAGTCAAATCCAAAACCTAAGAGGCACGGAACACAGTCTTTTGAAAAACCCAATGGATTCTAACTCCTTTTATTGGCCTATCCAGTCCCTGGTCTCGCTAAATCCACCTAGAGTTTTATTAAGAAAAGAAAATCAGGGCAGCACTTGTGGGTCAGTGAGTAGGGTGCCGGCCCCATATACCGAGGGTGGCGGGTTCAAACCCAGCCCCGGCCAAACTGCACCCAAAAAATAGCCAGGAGTTGTGACAGGCGCCTGTAATCCCAGCTCCTCGGGAGGCTGAGGCATGAGAATCGCCTAAGCCCAAGAGTTTGAAGTTGCTGTGAGCTGCGTGATGCCACGGCACTCTACCGAGAGCAACAAACTAAGACTTTGTCTCAAAAAAAAAAAAAAGAAAAGAAAAGAAAATCAACAAGTCTGACCATGGGGTCATAAGCCACTTACCAACTGGTCTGGATTAAGCTGCTCTCCACTTTTCAGGCGATCCTTATAATCTTCCAGTTTGAGCTACAAAAGAGAAACTTGGTTCTACCATAGTCTGATAGAAAATTTCGAAGCAAATGAACTTGGAAAATGGAGTTCTTGAAATAAGCTATCAATCTGCAAGAATATTGGTTTACTACAAGGCAAGCAGCAATTGTAAACGAGTTCCAGTGTGGCAGAGGGTTACACAGAACAACACGAGTTTGGAATTACAAAAGTTAAGCAGGAATAAGACCACTTTCTATTTACCTAGTTAACATATGCCCTAACCCAGTGGTATGCAATCAGGGGTAATTATGTCCCCCAGGGATATATGGCAGCATCTGGAGATATTTTGGGGGTTACCTGGCCTCTGTGGGTAGGGGCCACAGATGCTACCAAACATCCTAATATACAACAAAGAATCCTTCAGCACAAAATGGCAGTGGTGTCAAGGTTGAGAGGCCTGCTCTAACCTCATGTGCCAACTTCAGTTCAGTTACCTGTTGAATTATGTGGCATTTTCCCCAAAGGAAACGTCCTACCAGAAGTACAGAAATGTAAAAGATTTCTTTTCTAGCCTTACAGTAACCTCAACTTGAAGCTACCTTTCCCATTAAATTCTCCATTTAAGGAAATACAAAGAAAACAAATGACATGAAATGGCCCCATAAGAATGACAGAAACCCACTATGGTATTCTAAAACCATTTTTTAGGCTCCGTTAAACTAGAGAGCTTAAGTATACACACGCGTAGATCCTCCATAAGGAAGTCTCCTGCTTTGACTAGTTCTCCCAGTGGTAGGGAATTTGTGCTGACCTAGCACTCTCATCTTATCACACTTGTGATCAACTATGTGCATTCAAAAGATAAATGGTGAGAGCTACAAAGAAGCTACCAGCAAGTGGCACTTATTCACTACTTTCCTAGCTTAGAAAAAAAAAAAAAGAATAGACCAGACTCTTAAAAATATCTTCATACTCCTCCATCAAAAGCAACTTTCTTAAGGTCTCAGCACAAAATGTTTAAGAGCACACAGGTCCAGACAGTAGCTCAACCTTCCCTGTCAAACGCAGAAGAGAATCATAACACATAAAGCAATGTGCAGTACTGATTCACAGGCTCCATGACTCAGGAAATAAGAAAGGACAGATCTCTGCATCAGCATTTACTGTAACATTAGGCTGATTATAACTTCTGGGTGTCTCTCCAAGGCTGTCTAAAATACTTTCACTCACTAATCTTAAACCTTCACCTAGCAACACAAAAATTAGTGGAAAGACATTTTCTAGTTCTATCGTGACTACAGCTTCCAACGACTGCAGCAGATACTGCAATAGCAAATGCTGCAGAAAGTCACAAGGAAAACAAGCTAAAAAAACAGGCTATTAAAGCATCAATGAAAAGAAACATTAATACCATACTCAAGGAATTAATCTCACCTACAACAGCTAGCTCTTATATTTCAGTAGCAGCATGCAAAATTTTACTATGAAGAATAAGTCTTATTCAGCCATGTTGATGAATGAAACAGAAAATGTTTAATACTTCCATTATTTAGCCTGCTGGCTTAATTGTTTTCAGGCAGCTAAATTCCAAGGTTAAATTCTTAGGAGTCATTTATGAGCCCTAACGTCAGCTCCTTAATCCTCGCTTAAGATCATGCATAGACAGGACTGAGAGAAAAAAAAAAAGTTACCTTCTTCTTCTCAATGTTTCTAATTTTGTGTTTAAGGCATATGAGTCCATTATCAATATACGTCTCATATGCTTGGGATGGAGATGCCGCAGAGGTGAGAGCAGACTGCAGGGGGCTCAAGGCCCGCTGGCTTTCCCCGTGCTGAGTGTGGTTCACTTGGGACTTGGCCGACTTCATATTCCCCTCTCTTCCCTCCTCAGAACGGCCTGAAGCTGACTGTTAAGCAACAGGGGATGAAGAGAGTTGCACCATTGAAACAGATGAGGCTGAAGAGGGTGGAAAAGTTAAGTATAAAATTAGGACTACAGGGGTGCAGCCAGGCATTAACTTCCCAGGAAAGTCGAGACTCACTCCCTTAAAATTCTCTTCCACAGACGTGAGCTCCAGATTCTGCACTCCCATCTCACTACTTCTAAGGTAATTAATGCCAAGCACTAGCCAATAAGGATAGCCTTTACGTAGGCAGAATCTACAATGTGGAAGATGTTTCCAGAAGTTCAATTTTCCCCAGAGTCAGGAAGAACGGCTGATCAGCAATAGCTTCTGAGCTCCTCTCTCTTCCCAGGAGGGCAAACCACATTCTGAATAACTGCTCTGGACGAAGGATGACACCCAAGGAAGCAGCTTTCCACATTGGGACCTTAGGGCAGCCACTCGAAACTCTTTACACGACCCCTCACCACCAGCCCCAACCTCAAACATGAACATGGAGAAGAAAATGCCAAACAATTCTTTCGTGGCCCTCACTAAGTGAACCAGCAGCTTCTGCAACAGGAACGCGGACTTCCCTTGCACCGCTCAGGGGCCTGCGAGGCACCCATCACTACAGAACTTCAGCAGCCAGGCTCTCTCAGGGTACAAGCACCCCGCGTTGGTTTCTGGCCGTCCTATTGAGACTAACCCATAACCACTCACATTCAACCGGTTTAAGAGCTCATTCTAACGAGCCTCCCACTGCCTTCACCAGCGGCCCTTGGGCACTGAGGTATCCATCCCACTCCCCTTAGGAGCATCCCCAAAGGAAAGGAATACGAGCGCCCCCAGCTCGCCAGCGCTGATGCCCAACAGTCCCCGAAGGGGCCCGCGCGGGGGGACTTCCACCGACCGGTCACCCGACCCCACACCCCCACCCTTCCAGCTGGGGCCACTTCTGCGAAGCCCCCGGGGAGGCCGACCTGCAGGGAGACGCACGAGCGGCCGCCCCCGAGGGCCCCGCCCCGCCGCCCAGACCTGCCCGCCCTCGCGGGGCCGACCGCGGCCGCCGCAGCCCGGCTTCACCTCCCCAGGCCGCCGAGGCCGCCGCTGCCGCAGCCCGGGCCCGCCTCCGAAAGCCGGCGGGAGCCAGGAGAGCTGCGGAGGTGGACCGGCGCCACCCCGCACTCGCGTCTCCTCCTCCTCCTGTCTCCTCCCTCTGCCCGCCCGGTCCTCGCCCGCGGAGCCGCAGACGCCGGGCGCCCAGCCGACCCCGCCGCTCGCGCCCCGGCCCGCCCTTTCCGCCGCGCGCAGCTTATATGGGCCGCGCCCGCTCCGCCCCGCCCGCCGCGGCCCCGCCTCCTTCCGCGCCGGCCTCCGCCTCCCCCGGCCGGGCCCGCCGGGTGTCCATTCCCCGCGAGCCGGACCCCAGGGGGCGCATTCTCCCCGAAGTTGCGCACGAGGCGGGCGCCGGGTGGGCCCGCGGGGGCGCCGAGCGGCGCAGCCCTGCGCGACCTTGCTGATTGCGGGCAGCGCCGATTGGCTGCGCGACCTTGAACAGGTGATGTCTATCACTCCAAAAGGGCAGATCAGCCGAACTAGAGGCTATGAGAGTTGAGGTGGGCACCCTAAAAACGCAGGGGCACCTTCGCCCTTCAGAGAGCATCCTTCACTGTACAATAGGGAAAATCTCTGTTTCCTCACAAAGCACTCATCCTGGAAGAGCAGAATGTCCCAAATCAGCATTACCATAAAAACGGAGTAGGTGACTCTGCAACCTTCAATAGTAGGATTGTGTTTATTTAAGCTGTGTTATTTGTTGATGCTAAACAGATTAATTGGCACGAAGAGAAAGCTGGTAAAATCTTTGTTACACAAAATTAAGAGAAAAGCCTGGAAATAGGTTAAGTTTCTTAAGAAAAGGATGGTGTTTCTCCTATTAAATAAGAAAAAGCACACGAACACAGCACTAACTTGCCCCCAACATGTGTCCAGGTCTTAACACCAAATGAGATTTTTTAGGTCCTGTCCCTGACGCTTTGATAAAAATTATTTAGACTAGCAAGAGAACAGAAAAAACTCAGAAGGATAATCAAGGGAACAAAGGCCTTTTAAAAGTCTTGACCTAGCTCATACAAAAATTATCTTAATTTTAACTTTTCTTGATACAGTATTTCATCGTCTTATTATCTGTGTCCTTTTCAGTCCCTGTTGACATAATGTACCTTAATGTTGCATTTTAGCTCTGACTGTCTCAATCTCATATGTGTTCTTGAGGGTCAGAGAAATACTGGATTGTCCCTTTGTCTCATTGTTTATAACCAAAGAAAGGACAAGAGAAAGAACAGAAGCTGCTGAACATGAAGAGAGAAAGGCTATGCTTTCACCTTAAGAACAGAAAAAATAGTGGACGTAAGAAAAAATGTGAAGAACATACTCTTGAAGGAACAAATTGACACAAAGTTACAATACAGGTTATGCCTGTTGGAGCCTGAGCTAATAATGAACCTGAAAATGATATTTCAGTCAGATTAATTATGAGATGTTTGTCTTCTTATTGGCCAGACAAAAACTATCCCTTGCGTTTTACAGAGCTGGTCATATATTCTATATAGTCTACTAAAGGGAATAATTCTGACTACATCTGTGAAAATGTATCAAGAAAGAATTCAAAAGCAAAAAGAATTAAATTTCTTTTTTTTTTTTTTTTGGACACAGAGCCTCAAGCTGTCACCCTGGATAGAGTGCC
The DNA here is from genome assembly GCA_963574655.1 of Perodicticus potto. Classification (NCBI taxonomy): domain Eukaryota; kingdom Metazoa; phylum Chordata; class Mammalia; order Primates; family Lorisidae; genus Perodicticus; species Perodicticus potto. The sequence goes on from CAUYRH010140960.1 coordinate 14,092, forward strand.
GTGGCATCACAGGCACCAAGCCAAAAGAATTAAATTTCAAGTCAGATAAAGTACAGTCTGTTTAAATGTAGCATAGCATTTGTAGGAAAACGTACCACAATAATATTACAGTAATGTCTTCTGAAAAAATAAAAAAGGCAATTTAGAAAAAAGTTTCCTAAACCAGGCAAGATGGCTGACACCTGTAATCCTAGCATTCTGGGGGGCTGAGGTAGGAGGATCCCTTGAGCTTAGGAGTTCCAGACCAGCCAACCAAGAATGAGACCCTGCCTCTACTAAAAATAGAAAAATTAGTGGGGCATTGGAGAGGGTGCCTGTAGTCCCAGGTACTCTAGAGGCTGAAGCAAGAGGATCACTTAAACCAAGAGGTTGTTGTGAGTGAGGCTTACACCGTGGCACTCTAGCCTGGGCCACGGAGTGAGACTGTCTCAGAAGATGAAAAAAGTTTTTCTGTTAGAGAACATCTTTAAAACCAAAGAATCTTGCTTATTTTGAAAGCATGTGCCCCCCAAAACTTTCATTTGTCAGAAGTTTGATTTTCCTCCCACTCCCTATCTTTCTGTAATTCTATCTTGGTAAGATAAAATACCTCGATTTACCTTACCAAGTGAGAAGCAGTATTTGTGGAATGTTACCTCCAAGCTTAGGTGTTTTAATAGTAAAATATGATGATATTTGAAGTATGATTTTAAAATGTTTCAAATCAATGATGGAAGAATACATTCATTCATTCAGCGGACACTTATTGGGCACCTGGTATGTGTTGGGCATAGGGAGATGATGGTAAGTAAGACAGCATGAAGCTTAGCATTTCTCCTAACAGCCTGAGGGGAGCTAGAGAATTGTTGGAGTTATGACTATGAAACCCTCCCCTCTTTATTTTAAAGATAAGGTATAGAAAGCTTCTGGATATTTGGGGAATTTTCCAAGGACCTAAAGAATCTAGGTCTTCTGCCCTGTAAGCACAGTGGTTCTCAACCTTCCTAATGCTGCGACCCTTTAATACAGTTCCTCATGTTGTGGTGACCCCCAGCCATAAAATTATTTTTGTTGCTACTTCACAACTATAATTTTGCTACTGTTATGAATCGTAATGTAAATATCTGATATGCAGGATGTATTTAGGCAACCCCTGTGAAAGGGTCGTTCAACCCCCACGGGTTGAGAACCACTGCTATAGCACAATGTGCTTTCCAGGCTGCTTCAGTCCTGTGCCGCTTCCGTGGAGTAAACACAGTGCAGAAACAGGCACTTCCATTTCCAGAACTGAAACCAAAAAAATAACCTGTTTGGTGTTACTGTGTCTTCAAAAGAATTCATTTAATCAGATATTTTAAAATAGTCATAGCTTTTGATCCAATAGACTTTATTTTAGAAATCTCTCCTATGGAAATAATAAGAGATACAAGCAATAATTTTACAAATGCTAGACATCACATTTTTTTTAAGTAGTGGGATATTGTAAACACAAAATAGCCATTCAGCAACAGAAAAACAAATGGCTAAATAATGTGACTCTAACCCATGAATTTTAATTCAGGCAGTACAAATCATCTTCAAAGAGTATTCAATGACACGATATGTGAAGTGAAAAAAAGGCAGGATAAAAACATCATATAAAGCATTATTTAGTATGAATGTGGTTTTGTAAAAGTTTTCATTTTTAATATGCTTGGAAAAGACTGTCAGATATTTTCCTCTTTGTTTTTTATATCATATGGTTAATTTTTATATTAAGAAAAAATGTTTTCCCAAAACTATGAAAACTACCTCCTCTATAGATAATTATTATTAACTTTTTGCTTATATCCTTCCAGGTTTATTCCCAAACAAATATCTGAATAATTTTTCTTTACAAAAATAAGAATATACTAAATATATTCTGTACTTCTGATGTTTTGGCCTAAAATATAATGAGCATCCTTCTATTAAAACAAATTTTAGCACAGGCATGGTGGCTCATGCCTATAATCCTAGCACTCTGGGAGGCCAAGGCTAGTGGATTGCCTGAGCTTAGGAGTTTGAGATCAGCCCAAGCAAGAGCCAGACCCTGTCTCTAAAACTAGCAAAGTGAGACTCTGTCTCAAAATAAATAAATAAATAAATAAATTTTAATTTTGGGTTAGCTTTGAGAGGTAGAATTTCCTATGATTTTAGTTATCTTTTTACTTTCCTGTGAATAAGTTAGAAATTAGAAAAATAATAAATAATGCCATAAATGGCACATTGTTATTTATCAGAAATGAACCAAATGGGAACCATGACAATATCATACAGCAGTAAATATTTGAATAAATAGTAATCAACATAATTCCTCCTAGATAAGGACAAGAATCCTAAATGTAACATGAAAAAGTCACTCTAAAAGGAAAGTCTAGGCTCCGCACCTGTGGCTCAAGCAGCTAAGGTGCCAGCCACATACACCTGAGCTGGTGGGTTCAAATCCAGCCCAGGCCCACCAAACAACAATGATGGCTGCAACCAAAATATAGCCGGGCGCTGTGGCGGGCGCCTGTAGTCCCAGGTCCCTGGGAGGCAGAGGCAAGAGAATCGCTTGAGCCCAGGAATTGGAGGTTGCTGTGAGCTGTGATGCCACAGCACTCTACCCAGGGCAACAGCTTGAGGCTATGCCTCAGATTAAAAAAAAATAATGAAGGAAAGTCTAAAATGGTACAAGTTATTTCATCATTTGAAAAAATACTTTCTATGCACCATCACTTTGTTACTCCAGAAGTTTTTATAAAATTTATTGTTAGTGGGCGATGCCTGTGGCTCAGTGAATAGGACCCGGCCCCATATACCGAGGGTGGTGGGTTCAAACCCTGCGCCTGCTGAACTACAACAAAAAAATAGTCCCAGCTATTCAGGAGGCTGAGGCAAGAGAATTGCCTAAGCCCAGGAGTTGGAGGTTGCTGTGAACTGTGTGACGCCACGGCACTCTACCAAGGGCGATAAAATAAGACTCTTGTCTCTATAAAAAAAAAAAAAATTATTGTTATTGTTAAATAAACAATGTATCTAAAAAAGAATTCTGTTTCTTAGATATGATACAAAGAGCACAAGTAACAAGAGAAAACATAGATAAATTATACTTTATCAAAATTGAAAACTTTTGTGTTTCAAAGAACATTATAGAGAAATTGAAAAGACAATCCCTAGAATGGGAGAAAATATTTGCAAATCATATGCCTAATAAGGTTCTTAAACTAGAACATAAAAGAACACTTACAGCTAAATAATAAAAAAGACAGACCAATTTAAAAATGGACAAAGAATCTAGTCATGCATTTCTCCAAAGAAGAGATAAAAATGACCCAAAAATACATGAAAAAATGTTCCACATCACCAGTTTTTAGGAGAATACAAATCAAAACCACAATGAGACAACACTTCATACCTACTTAGATGGCATTAATCAAAAAAATAATAATAAATGTTGATGAGAGTGTGGAGAAATTCATTCAAATCCTCACACACAGCTGGTGGGACAGCCTGGCAGTTCATGAAATAAATAGTTAAATAAACGATTACCATTTGACCCAGCAATTCCATTCCTAAGTGTATTCCCGAGAGAAATGAAAACATATCCACACAGAAACCTGAACACAAATTCTTCATAGCAGCATTATTAAAATCACCAAAAAGTAGAAACAACCCAAATGCCCATCAACTGACAAATAAGTAAATGAAATGTGATATGTCCACACAATGGACTATTATTTGGCCTTTAAAAGTAATGAGGTGGCCGGCGCCTGTGGCTCAAAGGAGTAGGGCGCCGGCCCCATATGTAGGAGGTAGTGGGTTCAAACCCAGCCCTGGCCAAAAACTGGAAAAAAAAATAATAAATTGTTGAAAGTAATGAGGTGCGGATACACACTGGAGCATGGATGAGCCTTGAAAACAGAATGCTAAGCAAGAGAAGCCGCACAAAGGCCACATACTGTATTATTCCATTTATTTAAACTGTCCAGAGTAGCCAAATCCATAGACAGTGGATTAGTGGTTGCCTATGGTTTGGGAAAGGGTTGGTAGGAGATGGGAATGAGTGCTAATGGGTTTTCTTTGTGGGGTGATGATAATACAGTAGAACCTCCACAGTTGACCACCTTCCCACACCCACCACCTCCTTAGGTTGAGCTAATTTTCACAGACCAGACATGCACCACATGTGTGTATCAGTATGGTAGGCCTAGTTCCTTATCTTGACCAGCTGGATATGTCGACCAGTTTATTACAGTCCCTTGGGTGGTCAACGTATGCAGTTCTATTGTATTCTAAAGTTGATGCGATGATGGAACAAATTCATGAATATACTAAAAACCACTGAATTTTACACTGTAAATGGGTGAGTTGTCTGGTGTTATGGGTTGATTTGTATCCACTAAAAAGATATGTTGAACTCCTACCCCTCTTACCTGTGATTGTACCCTTATTAAGAAATCGGGGGTTTGCAGATGTAATCACGTGAAGATGAGGCCATACTGAATTAGGATTGGCTCTTAATCCAATGATTCACGATCTTCTAAGGAGAGAGAGATTCAAAGATACAGAGGAGAAATGGACAAATGTCATGTGATGACAGAATGACAGACACAGAGACTGAAGCAAAGGAGTTGCAAGCCAAAGAACACCAAAAATTATCACAACCACGAGAACATAGAAAGAGGCAGAAAGGAATCTTCCCCGGCGCCCACTGGAGCATGGCCCTGCTGACATCGTGACTTCGGAGTTCTCCTCTGCAGTACTGGGAGAGAATAAATTACTGTTGTTTGAAGCCACCCACTTTGTGGTCATTTATAGCCCTAAGAAACTAAAACATGCATTATGTGAATTTTATCCTAATAAAACTGGTGTTTTTTAAAGGGCTCTGGGTTTATTTATTGTAGGTGGAAATGTATATACTCCCTTGGCAGGGGGCATTGGAAGTAGACAAAGTGAGGCTGTAACCATGTCCAGTTCTCCTGGAGGGCCTGACATTATGTTTCACACACATGGAATTGTCTTAGCGACCTCGCAGGATCCTTCGGTGGTTCCCATTTCCTCTCTGAAGAATTTTATTGTATTCTTTCTCATCTCTGCTGCCCTTCTCCCACTTGTGTTTGATTCTGTCACTTGGTCACAAACAACTGTGTTTTCTCCTTTTTCTTTCTTCACTTATTTCTCCATTTGTTACTGATTCTCAGATGCCTGACGGAGTCTGACACGGATTTCCCATGAAGAGAATGGACCAGCAGTCTTAGATACTTTGCTGCCTTCCCCCCACATAATATTCATGATACACATTTGGATGCTTTCTCATTCATACCCACGGGCTTTTAATTTGTGGAGGTGACTGAGTGGGAGCACCGCTGAATGGAGATTTTTATGACTTTGATTTGCCAAGAAGAAGGGCACACTGTATCACACCACGCAGGGCCACGTGGGAAGCACCGGGGCTTTGTCAGGAGGCAGGAGCAGGAGGGTAGGGAAGGCACAGACAGAGCCTTCATTGCGCTTTCCTGTGGAGTGACGAGACAGGGCAGGAGAAACAGCTTAGGACTGGCCAGTTTGAATAATGCTGGCGGGCTTTGGGCTATCGAGATGGTCTCTAGTTGCCTGGCACCTGGCTCTGGGACGATTTAGGGCCAGGGGAATCCTGGGTTGGTGTGTGACCGTCAGATGGGAAGGCACAGCCTTCCATCAGCTGGTCTGCACTTGATTCCCAGGCATGCTGACTTGCAGAGAGGGGTAAAGACTTTGGCTGACAGTTTGGCCCTATGAAATGGATGCCAAATAGACATACAGAATCTAAGAAAACACAGTTAGAACAGTTACCCGGATACTATTTACCTTCAGACTGAGTCCTCTGTCTACTCAGCCAGGTACACTGCCTGAGAAGTTAACAGCTGATACTATTCCCTGATTGTTTGGAGCTTTAACCCCAAACTAAACTTTTGTTCCCTCCCTTTAGACTCCCTGCAACTCTGCGTCCTTCCCAACTGCCAGCCTGTCCTAACAGGTATGATCATGTCCCTCCCTTATCTTCCATGAAAGATCAAAACAAAATTTAGCAGCTCCCAGCTGCCCCCAGATAAAACATTCTTTGTAAATTATTTAAGATTTATTTTTGAATAAGTAATGCAATATAATCACTCTGTTATAGGAATAGTCTCACTTCACTCTTACCCTCCTTCCAAGGTAATAAGTGTTAACGGTTTCTAATGGATTTTACCATAGATTTCTTTGCACATACAAAAAATAAATATATATATTCCCCAACAACACTACCATCATCTTTTCTAGCCAAGAGTTCTCAGATAAACACTCCTGCACCTAGCTTTTTTGAGCCTAACAGTATATCTTTGCAATCATCCTCTTTCATTATACAAGTACCTTCCTCATTCTTTCAGATCAGTATAGTTTTGCATTGTTTAAATGTATTATAATTTATTTAAATAGTCCTCTAGTGAAGAATATTAAGGGTATTTCTAGCCTTTTGCTATTACAAACAATGATGCAATGAATAATCTTATTTATGTATTATTTGGTACCATTAGAAGTACATCCAAAGGAGACAACCTTAAAAGAACTGCTGAACCAACTATGCTTTTGACGGTGTTTCCCAACTCCTCTCCCTAGAAGTAACATTTAAACTCCCATTAGCAGACTTACCATTTAATTCAGCAATCCCTCTATGAGGCATTTACCCAAAGGAAAAAAAGACATGTTATCAAAAGACACTCACACTCAAATATTCATAGCAGCACAATTCATAATTGCAAAGATGTGGAAACAACCCAAGTGCCCATGAATACATGAATGGATTAATGAAACGTGGTATGCCACGTATGTAGCCCATGGAATACTACTCAGTCACAAAAAGAAATGTACTGTCTTTGGTAACAACCTGGATGGAACTGGAGACCATCCTTCTAAGTGAACTATCACAAGAATGGAAAAACAAACACCACATGGACTCAACACTAAATTGGAACTAGACGATTAACACTTATGTGCACATATGGAAGCAAAACTCAGCAGAATTCAAGTAGGTGGGAAGGGGAGGTAGGGATGGGTAAATTCACACCTAGCAGATACAACACACACTTTCTGGATGAAAGGCATAATTGCCACCTATAACTTGACTTAAAATATACAAAAGCAAATTAGGTAGCCAAAATGTGTGTACCCCTATAATATTATGAAATAGAAAAATAAATAAACTTCTATCAGCAACATATAATGAGACCTAGTCATCCTCTCATCCATCAACACAGCATGTGTGGTGTTTGTTTTCAGGGGTGTCCAGCTCACATTCTTCAGACCCAACAGTCTCTTCCTGTGACTTTCACCTGTCAATCTCTGCACCCTTGTGTGGGAGAGTCCACCCTCCCTATCCCCAGCTGCAGAAGGTGCCCTGTGGGATTATGGGGAGTCAAAAACACAGAAAAGTACCACTACCACTCCCCCTCACACACACACAAGTACCCTCCACCTGTGACTTCAGACTTCAGTTCCATCATTCCTCAGGTGGGATAATTCTGAGGTTATGAAAGGATGGCCTTGCTAAAATAACAGAAAAATTACCTAAGTCAGAGTTTCACAGTACGGGCTAAGATTGATCAGATGATCTCTCTCGCTCTCTCTCCTCTGCTCTCTTCCCATCCTTCCTCACTGACAGACACTCAACAGAGGGGGATGGTCTGTCTTCACAACATCTAAAAAGAACTAAAGAAATGGAAAGGAAATGTAAATCTTTCTCTTTTAAAACTGCTTTTGAGAATCTGATTTATAGTCTTGAAGAGTTCCTGAACAGAAGAGCGGAGAGTGGAAGCTAAAGGCATCAGTCAGTCCCTGCCCAAAACCATATGGCTAGAGCAGAATCACACACAAGTTCACAATCACCAGTGAGAAGCCTGTCTCCAAAGGGAAGGCAGCCACTTCAGTTCCCAGCCTGCTGCTAAGAAGAGAGAAGACGTGGATGGAGTCATTCACAGTCCTCTGTTAATTTGGCTACAGCCATAAGTGCTCTTCACCCCCTTTACAACCCTAAAAAAAGCCTGAGTACCTGAGTCTGCCAACACTAGCTCCTCTCTTTTACTTCTGTTTTGGCCCCTTTGTCTGGAGAAATCTTTCTCCAAACTGGTATGCACTGGCTCACACCCTAACACAGTGGTTCTCAACCTGTGGGTCGCAGCCCCTTTGTAACAATGAAAATACATCGTGCCGGGCGGCTCCTGTGGCTCAGCGAGTAGGGCACCTGCCCCATATACCAAAGGTGGCAGGTTCAAGCCCAGCCTTGGCCAAACTGCAAAACAGAAAAATAGCCGGGCGTTGTGGCAGGCGCCTGTAGTCCCAGCTACTCGGGAGGCTGAGGCAAGAGAATCGCCTAAGCCCAGGAGTTGGAGGTTGCTGTGAGCTGTGTGATGC
>CAUYRH010140967.1:0-27079 GCA_963574655.1 Perodicticus potto
ATGTAAGAGGTAAAGTCTCCATCTTTCTTTAAGGCTGCATAATATTCCATGGTGTACATATGCCACAATTTATTAATCCATTTGTGGGTTGATGGGCACTTGGGCTTCTTCCATGACTTAGCAATTATGAATTGGGCTGCAATAAACATTCTGGTACAAATATCTTTGTTATAATGTGATTTTTGTTCTTCTGGATATATACCTAGTAGAGGAATTATAGGATCGAATGGCAGGTCTATTTTTAGTTCTCTAAATATTCTCCAAACATCTTTCCAAAGGGAACGTATTAGTTTGCATTCCCACCAGCAATGTAGAAGTGTTCCCTTTTCGTCACATCCATGCCAACATCTCCGGTTTGGGGATTTTTGTGATGTGGGCTAATCTTACTGTAGTTAGTGGTTTTAAATACATTCACAGTGTTGCATAACATCACCACTATCTACACTCAAAACTTTGTTACCATCCCTAACATAAACTTTCTGCTCACTAAATGGTAATTCTGCAAACCTCACACTCTTCATTTCCCGGGACCCTCTATTCTGCTTTTTGTGTCTGTGTGTTTAACTACTTTAAGTACCATATATAAGTGAAATCATACCATATTCATTCTTTTGTGTCTGGCTTATTTCACTTAACATTATGCTTTCAGGAGTCATCCATGTTATAAACTACATCAAAATGTCATTCCTCTTTATGGCTGAATAATATTTCGTGGTATCTATATAACACATATTTTTTACCCACTCATTTATTGATTGATGTAAGTTTTTTCCATCCTTTGGCTATTGTGAATAATATCACCATAAAGACTAGTGGAAAATGCTGATGGAATTTTGATAGAAATTGTGTTAAATCTACAGATTTCTTTGAGGAGTTTTGACATCTTAACCATGTTAAGTCTTCCTGTCCATGAACTTGGCATGTCTTTCTACTTATTAAGGTCTTTCTTCTTTCAGCAATGTGTTATACTTTTCAGTGTATAAGATTTTAATTATTTTGTTCAGATTTATTCCTAAATGTTTCATTTTTCAAGATGCTATTTTAAATGAAATTGCCTTCTTAATTGAGCAATGAGTATGATTCAATTTCTTGTTAATTGAATTTGGGGATTTGAGGTCTTGATAATTGCTTGATTGACAATGAATAATGGTGTCTCATTGGTTGTATATAGAAACACAGTACATTTTTTTTTTCATGTGGATCTTGTACCCTGCAACTTGGCTGATTTTATTTATTAACCCTAAGTAGCTTTTCTTATGGAGTGCATGAGATTACATTATGTATAGTGCCATTTTATCTATGAATGGAGAGAACTTTATCTCTTCCTTTCCAATGTGGATGCTTTTTCCATTAAAATTTTGAACTTAATCTGGGAATTTGAAATTAGTCTGAACCAAATTATCTCAGCAGTAATGTGCTCAAGAGATAGCCTCTGTTTCCTAGGTTCACAAGTGTGATTTCAGGTCATTTTCTTCCAAGGGCTAGATTCTACACTGCTATCTCTTTGATTTTGTGATAATTTCTAGCAGACATTTTTTTTCTATTACCCCAGATGATGATGGACTACTACCACACCCTTATTCCTTTCGAACAAATAGAAGTCTTTTAAGGACTCACATAAAGAAAGAGGGGGAAATGTGGTCTAAAATGGCACTTTATTATTATCAGATTCAATTTGAAAACTGGTATTTCTTAGTTTTAGACTCTATCAGAATGTCTCTGATACATTGTTTAAAATTCACACTCCTAAAATTCACCACTAGAGATTTTGATTATTATGTTTTACCAAACATGATGCCCATATATGTAAACCACAGACTATACTTTGAGAACCACTAAATGTTTTGCAGCATCGACTTTTATAACATATTTGCCAAATAAAGATCTAGTTTGTGACTTAACGCTCCTAAGGTTTTGCTCAACTCTGTGCCACAAGGTGAATCTATTTTGTTTGGGAACAACTCTCCTTACAAAAATGAAAAGATTTTCATATTTTGACTAATGATATAGTCTGTATAAAATTAAATCAAGCCCATTTAATTTCAAGATTATAAAATTATAGAGGATTTTTCATTCTCCTTCATTTAAAAGAAACCATTTCAGAGAAGCAAATGAGCCAAACAAGACATAAAGCTTCACATAAATGTTTTCTTCTGAAATTGATATTTCCTTTTGTTCCAAATAATTTCACATAAGCATTTGTGTATCTGTGTCTAATGATCTTTTTTTTTAACAAGTGAATAGTTTATTAATAATTAAACAAAGGTATGATGTGATACAGTACAAGCAAGACACTTATTATAGGTATAATAGTACTACTCACACAAAAACTTAAATTTCACCTCAAAAAAAATCACAAGACAAAAGACAAAGCAATTTCACTCTTATAAGATAAGATATTTCATGCAAAGTATTAACTCTGCCCCCTCAAAGCCCAACCTCCCAACAAACAAAAAACTATCTGGGAATACTGCTATGCTAACATATTAACCACAGTATAATCATTCATAGGAAAACAGCAATTAAGCAATTGTGTCTAATGATCTTATATCCATGATTTTAAAAATGGATGACTTGGCTTTTGCTGGGCAGAACTCTGAATCCCAAAATAGCAACTTTAACAACTTTGCTGTCTGTAAGGGAAATAATGTATACCCTTCAATGAGGTGCTAAACTTTACCAACTAATGACTTGGATGCCACTGACACCAGGAGCAGGGTGCTGGGAGGTGGGGAGGAAAGTGCTGCCACTGTACCCACTACTCAGAATGTTTTACATTTCTTAGTTACCCCTCATTCCCGACTTTCATCCCCCATCTCATTCTTTATAGTGATTGATATTTAAACTCTTTTTCTCTCCTTTTTGGTACTTAAACTCTTAAAAAAAAAAGAAGAAGAAGAAAAAGGACATGTGCTGCTGGAATAATATGTTTCATTTAAATAAATAGGTAGATGTCTGATAATTTGCTTGTGGTAACCCCAAGGTTATTAGCATTTACTATAACACTATACTGTGTAGAATTTGCTGATATCAGCCAGATTTGAAATAGGTTTCTTGGGGGGGGCTGATGGGGGTAAATCAGAGGTTTCCAGCACATACCAAAAGTCCCTCTCATTTACTAATTCGACTGGACTAAATGGTAATCATACAAAACAGAACAGTTTGGTGGAATGAGTGTACACTAACATTCCGCACACTTAACTTCAAATTCTAACTGGATCTCTTTCTCCTCCCCTGATTCCAGTGGTTCGCAGTTTCTCTGTTTGCAGATGGCAAACAAGAGTCACAGACAATGTCGATCTAGTTAAATTGCATTTGATTCAACATATATTCATCAAGAACATGCCCTGGAAACTTCAGGGCACTGGAGCTATAATGGTGTTTGAAAGAGTCCCTGTCTTCCTTTGCTCAGCTTAAAGTAGCTCTGTTGGGCGTGACAGAGACATGGAGATGTGTTATGGTAAGATTTCTCCTGAAGTTCTGACCCATTTGTTCTGAGAAGGTATTATAATATTATAAAAATCTTCAGGTATATGTGTGTGTGTGAGAGGAAGAGCGAGAAAGAGAGAGAGAAAGAGGGAGAGAGAGAGAATGTGTATCTGCTATAGGCACTAGTCATGATTTTCTTCTTTTTTTTCTTTTCTCTTCTTTTCTTTTCTTTTCTTTTCTTTTCTTTTCTTTTCTTTTCTTTTCTTTTCTTTTCTCTTCTTTTCTTTTCTTTTCTTTTCAAGACTGAGTCTCACTGTGTCGCCCTCAGGAGAGTGCTGTTGCATCACAGCTCACAGCAACCTCCACCTCCTGGGCTTAGGTGATTCTCTTGCCTCAGCCTCCCGAGTAGCTGGGACTACAGGTGCCCACCACAACGCCTGGCCTTTGATGTTGCTGTTGCAGTTGTCATTGCTGTTTTAGCTGGCTGGGGCCGGGTTTGAACCCACCACCCTCGGTATATGGGGCCGGCGCCCTGAGCCACAGGCACTGCCCTAATTTTCCTTTTAGTATCCCTTGATTAAGAAAATACACAATGACAGGTCAGGCTCAGTGGCTCACACCTGTAATTCTAGCACTCTGGGAGGCTGAGGCAGGTGTATTGCTTGAGTTCAGGAGTTGGAGACCAGCCTGAGCAAGAGTGAGACCCCGTCTCTCCTAAAAATGAGGCAAGATGATTGCTTGAGCTCAAAGAGTTTGAGGTTGCTGTGAACTGTGATGCCATAGCACTCTACTCAGGGTGACAAAGTGAGACTTGGTCTCAAAAAATTAAAAAAAAAAAAAAGAAAAAATACACAATGACAAAAAGTTGCTGCTATAAATTAAGTAACGCTTTCAAATTAATATATATTTTATGTGAGCAAAACAGCTGAAAAATGGTAGATGAATGAGTTCTCAAGTTTTTTATTAGGACCCCTTTACATTTTTTAAATCAGTGAGAAGCTGCAATAACATAAAGCCACTTGATTATTTATTTTTACTGTATTATACATTAAAACTAAGAAGAATTAAAAGATAACATGAATTAATCCATTAGATGTTATTGTAAAAATATATGCTAGAAAAATAACATTTCTTTAAAAAATTTTTAAATTGACCAATATCAATTGTGCATATTTATGGGGTCCGTAGCGATATTTTGATACATATAATGGATAGTAATCAGATCAGGGTAATTAGCACATCATCTCAAACATCTATAATTTCTTTGTGTTGGGAACATTCAATGTCCTCTTTCTAGCTATTTGAAATGATATATTATTGTTAGCTGCAGTCAGAATGTACCGCTGTAGAACACTAGAACTTATTCCTCCTATCTAGCCGTAATTTTGTGTCCTTTAATGAACCTCCCCTTACGCTTCCTTTCCTCCTACCTTTCTCAGCTTCTAGTATCTTCTGTTCTTCTCCATACGTCTACGAGATCAGCTTTTTCTTTCTTTTTTTTTTTTGGAGGCTGGGTCTCAAGCTGTCGCCCTGGATAGAGTGCCATGATGTCACAGCTCATGGCAACCTCAAACTCTTGGGCTTAAGCGATTCTCTTGTCTCAGCCTCCCAAGTAGCTGGGACAACAAGTGCCTGCCACAACGCCTGGCTATTTTTTTTTGTTGCAGTCATTGTCGTTTTAGCTGGCTCTGGCTGGGTTCGTACCTGCCAGCCTTGGTACGGCACTCTACCTTCTGAGATACGGGCACCTCTGAGATCAGGTTTTTTTAGCTTTCACAATGAGTAGAGCATACGATGTTTAACTTTCTGTGCCCAGCTTATGTCATTTAACATAATGTCCTCCAGTTGCTACTAATGACAGTATTTATTCTTTTTTATGGTGAATGGTATTCCACTGTGTATATGCACAATATTTTCTTTATCCATTGATCTGTTGTTGGACATCTAGGTTGATTCCTTATCTTGGCTATTGTGAATAGTACCGCAGTAAACGGGGGTGCAGATATTTCTTTGATATAATGATTCTTTTTCCTTTGAGTAAATGCCCAGTAGAGGGATTACATTTATGATAGTTCTAGTTACGGTTTTTTGAGGAACTTCCATGTAGTTCTCCACTAGTTCACATTTCCACTAACAGTGTATAAGAGTTTACTTTTGCCTGCATCCTTATCAACATTTTTTTTTGTCTTTTTGATAATAGCCATTCTAACTTGGGCAAGATGATAGATACCTCATTGCGGTTTTGATTTGCATTTCCCTGATGGTTAGTGATGTTGAACATTTTTTTCATATATTTTTTGGCCATTTGTATGTCTTTTTTGTTTTGTTTTGTTTTGAACCAGGATCTGTAGCCCTGGTTACAATGCAGTAGCATCATCATATCTCACTGCAACTTTAAACTCTTAGGCTTAAGTGATCCTCCTGCCTCCTAGCCTCTTGAGTAGCTGGGATTTTAGGTGTATGCCACCATGCCCAGCTAATTTTTCTTTTTCTTTTTCCTTCCCTCCCTCCTTCCCTCCCTTCCTTTCTTTTTTTGAGACAGTCTCACTATATCACCCTAGGTAGAGTGCTGTGGTGTCACAGCTCACAACAACCTTGAACTCTTGGGCTCAAGTGATTCTCTTGCTTCAGCTTCCCAAGTAGCTGGGACTCCAGGAACAAACCACCTTGCCCAGCCTAATTTTTCTGTTTTTTTGTAGAGACAGGGTCTCAATCTTCCTCAGGGTGGTCTCCAACTCACGGCCTCAAGCAATCATCTGGCCTTAACCTTCCAAAATGCTAGGATTACAGGTGTGAGCCACTGGACCTGGCCTGTATATTTTCTTTTGAGAAATGTCTGTTCACATCATTTGCCCATATCTATCTACTTATTTATTTATTTTAGACAGAGTCTCACGCTGTTTCTTGGGATAGAATGCCATGACCTCACCCTACCCCATCACAACCTCAAACTTTTGGGCTCAAGCAATCCTCCTGCCTCAGCTTCCCCAGTAACTGGGACTACAGGCACCTGCCACAATGCCTGGCTAATTTTTCTAGTTTTAGTAGAGACGGGTTCTCAGTCTTGCTGCGGCTAATCTTGAACCTCTTGCCTCAGCCTTCCAGAGTGTTAGGAGTACAGGTGTGAACCACTGCACTGAGCCTGTATAACTTTTTTTTGAAGACAGAGTCTCACTTTGTCACCCTTGGTAGAGTGTCACGGCTTCATAGCTTGCAGCCACCTCAAACTCTTGGGCTCAAGTGATTCTCTTTCCTCAGCCTCCCAAGTAGCTGGGATTATAGGCGCCTGCCACAACACCCAGCTATTTTTAGAGATGGGGGTCTTACTCTGGCTCAGGCTGGTCTTGAACCTGTGAGCTCAGGCAATCCATCTACCTCAGCCTCCAAGGAGCTAGAATTATAGGAATGAGCCACCATGCTCATTATAACTTTTTTAAAACAAGTGGGATCATATTGTACATAAAATCACCAACTTGCTTTTCTTCACCTAGCAAGGAATCTTGGACATATTTCTGTTAGCACATATGGGTGCTGTCCATTCTTTTAAGTATCTGCATACTATTCCAGAGCATAGCTAAACCATAATCTATTTAACCAGTCATTTGATGATGGTCATTAGGATTTTATAATTTCCCGCAACAAATCAAGAAAAAGAATGCAGTCCAGATTCAGGGTGCAAAACTCATTCCAGAACTGACCAAGGGGCTATTTATTGACCATTTTCCAACTTTCTTTTGCTGTTTTATATATATATATATATATATATACACACACACATATATATATATATCTTCTATCTATCTATCTATATATATATTTTTTTGAGACAGAGTCTCTCTTTGTCACCCTGGTAGAGTGCCATGGTGTCATAGCTCACAGCAACCTCAAACTCTTGGGCTTGAGCAATCCTCTTGTCTCAGCCTCCTGAGTAGCTGGAACTACAGGCGCCTGCCGCAATGCCTGGCATATTTTTTTAGAGACAAGTTCTTGTACTTGCTCAGGCTGGTCTCAAACCTGTGAGCTCAGGCAATCCACCCACCTTGGCCTCCCAGAGTGCTAGAATTAGAGGCATGAGCCCAGCCTCATTTATACTTTTTGCTTTGTCTCCTGGGCTAGAGTGCAGCACTGTCATTGTAGCTCACTGCAACCTCAAACTTCTGGGCTTGAGTAGAAGCTCACTGCACCCTCAAACTCTAAGATTCTAGTGATCCTCTTGCCTCACTCACCCTCCCAAGTGACTGGGGCTACAGGTGTGAGCCACTACACCCAGATAACTTTTTAATAATTTTTGTGTAGATGGAGGTCTGGCTTTTGCTTAGGCTGGTCTTGAACTCTTGGCCTCAAACAATCCTCCTATCTCAGCCTCCCAGAGTGCTAGGATTATATGTTTGAACTACCTTGCCTGGGTTTTCTTTATTATTGACCTTAATTGGAGAAAGGGTACCCAGATTAGGTATAGGCAGAGATGACATTGGGGCCATCACACATACTTAGAGTAATTCTATATTCATATTTACTAGAGCTGGGGGCGGACCTCTGTACAGGTCAGCTGCAGGTGTGTGGTAGGGAGGATCCCTTGCCCCTAGTCACCCCATTTCTCTACACCTTCATCTGGTCTTATATGCCCCTTGTTGACTGGGCCATTCATCTACCATATGCCTTCAAAATTAAATCTTACATTCCATGTGCTAGCCAATTTCTTGTCTCAGTAATCATATCTTTCTTCATTTTCTATTTATTAGAAATTCATTTCTTAGTCTTCGCTTTTAGAGAGCTTGATCATGTGTTCTCTTCCCACGCTGGAATCCGCCCAGTCCTCTGACATATTGTATGTAAAAGTCCAAGTCCCATTTCTCAGTGATGTTCAGTGGTATGGCCTTCATCTTGCCTTTCATTTCCTTCTTGGCTCTGGACCAGTCCATCTGCTCCTTCCCAGCATCTCTGTTGCTTTAATCTTTTGCCCTGCCTCTGATCTGTGCTCATTATACCTGCAAGCCCAACCCATATTCTCTTCCTCCATAACCTTCAGAGTCCCCATCTGCTTTCCTGAGTGGTTCCAGCCCTTTCTGAGCAACTCCTCAGACTACTTGGGCTGGGTTCTCTGGGGCATTGATGTTTGTTATCATGCACTCTTCTGAATGTTCCCAGCTTGGCTT
The DNA here is from genome assembly GCA_963574655.1 of Perodicticus potto. NCBI lineage: Eukaryota > Metazoa > Chordata > Mammalia > Primates > Lorisidae > Perodicticus > Perodicticus potto. Next base: position 8,586 of record CAUYRH010140967.1, read on the forward strand.
CACTAGGGTGCTGTGGGATCTTACTTGGTCTTCTGTAACTTCAGTGAGGCCCAGCATTGCTAGGTAGGTACAGGAAGGGCAGGGACTCACAGGTAAGCTGTCAGGCCTGGCGTTATTTGCTCTCTCGGCTCCTCTATGGGGCCAGTTGGGAAGAGGCCACTATCTTCAGGAGGGAGGGACAGTTACATTTGGATTATAGAAGATATTTCTTTCTACTATAAGTTAGTTATTTTAGTGGTTTTTTGTTGTTATTGTTTGTTTGTTTTTTTCCAGATGGGCCTCTTGGTGGTGGCTATGGAAACGTCTTTCCAGAAAAATTCATAAACACAAAATTTCAAATAAAATTCCTAGATATGCATGGACCCTCTGAAACCCACTGAAGACTCCATGGTCCCAGGTTAGAATTCCCTAGAGTATATTTCATATTTGTTCTTATTTTTTTCTCGTTACCTATCCACTGATTGGCAGGAAAACACTGTCTTAATGAGATAATGAAATAGACATGAAATGATTCTGATGGCATCTTTCACTTTTTTCCTTTATTTTTAAGCAAATTTTGCTTCTCTTTGGAGATATTCCATACTGAGATTTAAAGAATTAGATAGGGTTCTTTCCACCACTGAGGATCATAAATAGATAGGGTTACGAGGTTCTGTATCATATCTGTGTCTTTTGGGTTGTGGTGGAAGTTGGTGAGAATTCCCCTTTGCATCAGACTGGGGGTTCTTTAATACGGGTGCTTTGCCTCCTAAGCCCTTAGCCAGGCCGAGCTGAGCTACTTAATTTGGGGGATCTTAAACTGCTGATTCAAAGGCTAGAGAAGCCAGTGGGTAAGTTTTACTTTGCCTGCTCAACGTGTCTAAAAGCAGTTATTCTGATTTTAATAAAAGCAATGAGCAACTGTTGTCTTACATAGACCTTTCCATGTCCATTGCTTGTCCCAAAGCAACTGAGTTTAGGACTTTACTTCTTACATTCTTATGAATGTAAGAACTAAATGAGTTCACTTGGTTCCTGTGAATTCTTACGAATTGAACATCTGTTATTAACTATAATTTACACTGATGAATGTTTCAGGAAGTGTTTTGAGAGGGAGCTGGGAGCATGGAGGTGGGGAATGTGCGGAGGCAGGATGGATCTGAGTCGATTTGAGAATGAAATTAGGCCTAGCTGCTGGGTGAGCCATATAAGGTGGGAGAGCAGAATTTGGCCCAGGAAGTTGTGGGGCAGCAATCTGGAGTTGCTGGCACACAGCTCTGAGGAGTCAATGCTAGGGGTTCTGCCAGAATGAGGGTGAACACTTTCACTATTGCTGTGTGCACGGGAAGGAGCTGCCTCTGCCCAGGCCTCTTTCCTGTGGACTCTCAATCCTCAGGCCTCTGTGCTTCCTGCAGCTGCCTTCTTCTACGGCCCACTCCTTGGACTTCACAGGTTTTTGCAGACACAGAAATGCTTTTGATGGGGCAGCCTCTTCCATAGCCCTGGAAGGTGGGCCTGGGGTGCCATGGCCCAGTCCTGGATGTCTGGAGCTCATTTTTACCAGCAACTGGGCTGCTTTGATGTTTGTGCTGTCTCAGGCTTCCAAGAGCTGACCACCCCGGCCTGGCCTAGTGTTGACCTCTTATCAACTCAGGTTCTGTTGTTGTTGGGAGAGGCCCAGATGGGGGCAGAGTGGGCAGAGTCTACCTTCTGTCTTTGGGTGGCAGAGCCGGGGGAGTTGGCTGGATTATTACAGAGCTCAGGCTGCCACAGAGCTGGAGGGTCTGGGACTGAGGTTGAGGTGGGATTAAAGACAGGGAGCTAAAACTTTCAGTGTTGATACAGGGGCAGAGGTCAGACCTGGGGTTCAAATCTCTGCTCTGTTGTTTATAAGCTATGTGGCCTTGGGCAAGTCACCTAATCTCTTGGAGTCTCAGTTTTCTCATCTGTAAAATGGAAATAATAATAGTACCTATTTCAGAAGATTACGGTAAAGATTAAAGAAATAAGTAAATAAATATAAAATATTTATTAATGTTAGCTACAATTAGTAATTATCAGTATGAGTTTGGGGCTCAGGTTGTGGGGTAGGCACTGTTAGGGCAGGACTAGGGGCTGGAATGAAGGGACCAAGGAAATTAAACAGATTTGGGGACAAGCGTTAGGATGAATGGAGTTAGAATTGGTGCCGGAATAGAGTTAGGTTAAGACTTTCATTGAGGGGTGAGAGAAGCAGGGAGGGGCCAGGGGAAAACAACGGCAACGTTTCAACCTTTGTTATGCTCCCAGTCCTGGAACACCGATGTGGACACGTGTGCGGAACTCTTGCCTCCTCCTCACCTCCCTCCCTACCCCCTAGACCAGGGTGCCCGGCAGTGGAGGAAGCTGGAGCATGGGTAGGTTTGTGGTGGCTCTACTACCAGTGCCAGGGGCGAGCTGATAGGAAAGAACAAGTGCCACTGTCATCTGCCTCTCAGGTCCCCCCCCCCTGTGGCTTTATTGCTGCCATAGTCAGGAAAAGCCAAGAGAAGTCCTGAGAGTAGTCTGAAAGACAGTGCAGAGGCCACCACCAAAATGGCACTGAGAATGTGGATGCTGGGACGCTGGTCTGGGCAGGATGTGCCTCCCCAGAGAAGACCCCTGCCCAGGTAGGCTGCCAGGTGCTATTGTGCCTGGTGAGGCAGTCCCCTGTTTTTGTGACCATGGTCTTTATTACCTGGAGGCAGCTGGTGGGCGAGCTGGGTTCTGTAAAGGAGGAAGGGTGTGTAGGAGGCAGAGAAGGTCTGAGACTCTGGAAAGGCACTCTCAGCCTGCTTGGAATCAAATAGAGGGAATGAATGAAAAAATAATTTGTCCAACCATAGATGGGTGAGTGGACCAAAAAAGGAGCCAGAATCAGAACTCGTCAGACTCATTGTCAGGGCAGAAGCAGGTGTAATTGTTTTTATATCCTTTCAATACCCTGTTCACTTCTTACGCTGATTAGGACAAGCACACTGGTGCTAGCATTTATTCATGAGACACCGCAGGGATTTGCCATGGGGATACTCATTTATGTCTGAGCTCTCAAGGTTCTCAGAGCTGTGGACACTGCCCTCGCCTGCAGTGTGCGGGAGTCCTTGAGGAATCAGCATTGCTTCACTACCTTCCGCGACACTCTGTGTGTGTGTGTTTAACAAAAGCAAAGGAATACTCTTTTATTGTGGTTTAGGGACGGAAAGGAAACTGCTTTGAGAGCTAAGCACTCTGGTGTTATTATAACTTACATTATTATATTAGGATTATTTTAAGTGGCCTGTAATACGAGTAAAGTGAAAGGAAATGAGCAGACGAGAGCTTGCTGGGCTCCAGTTGTGAAAACCAGAATGAGGAAACACCAGAGGCCTTCTCCTCGGAATCATGAATGGATTATAGAACGCCCACCATTACCATTATCATCTGATGCCCTTCCCATTTTGTAACCAGTGCAATTGAAGATGAAACAGGAATACAATCTAGAACATTGGAAAAGACAAAATTTTATTATTTGCAGACAATAAGATTTTATATCTTGCCACCGAGAGATTTAAGGAAAACAAACTCCCAACTATTGGATTTAATGAGAGTTTAGTGTGCTAAGTGCAAGCAGAATAGATATATTCAAATCAAAACCTTTCCCACATGCCAGCATTGAAGTTTAAAATATAATGAGAGAGAGATAGAGAGAGAGATATTACATTATTTAAAATAAACTGCAAAACACACAACAATAATCTTAGTGAGAAATGTACTATGGGATTGATGTAAAGAAAATTTAAAAAATGTGCCTACAGTTATAAAGAAAGGTGTTATAAATGAAGAACCATATTATACTTTTAATTTTGTCTGCATACAGATGTATAAAAAGTTCATATCTTCTTTTATGAATGAATTACTGCACTGCTACTATGTGCTATGGGCTGGAGATTCAGTGGGGAAGACCACAGGTACAGTCTCCAGCTTTTGGAGGGAGAGATGGATGATAGGAAAGAGTAAACAAAACAAATTACTTAAATACGGACAGCTCAGAGCAAGTATCTGAGAGAAATAACCTTTCCCTTTCCCTTTGACTTCTGTGATCCATCTCCCTGACTGACTCCTACTTAGCTCTCCAAAGTGCCCAAACATTTCTTTTAACCACAAATATGTAGAGTATAGTAAATCTGTGGAATAAGTCACGAGTGATTAATTTAATTTAACTGATAACAAAACATGCAAACAGAGGCGCCGTAAATCACCTCAGCTTTCAGTTACAGAGGTCAGAATTCCCTGGGTCCTGGGTTCTTTTCCTTAAATGGAAGTCTTTTTTTTCTTTTCCTTTTCCTTTGTTTAAATATATTCTTACATAAGTCATGAGAAAGACAGGAGGGCTTGATTTGTCCTGTGTCCTGAGAGATGGGGCAGGGCCCCCTCTGAACTTTCCGTGCTATCGTAGAGTGCAGTTAGCTCTTCTTGACTCTGGAGACTATCACAGTTTGTGGGCCCCTGCTTTGTTGAGTGGCTAACCAGGAAAGGATATACTTTAAATATTTTTGCACCATTAGTTATTATGAAAGTGAACAGGAAAGAAAATGCCATCATTGCATAAGGGTATTGAACTTAACATGGACACAGATCCCTCTCCAGAACGTTACTTTCTAGTATGTTTTTTTCTTTTCCATTGATTACGAACCTCTTATACTTTTCATTTTCTTTTTCTCCTCCGACCATACTCTGGATGAAAGTCTGCTGACCTCCTCTGCAATGTCTGCCCCAACCTTTCTTTCCTTTTGCACCAGCAGAGTTCTCCAAGGGGTCATGCAGCCCACAGACAGTGCTCAGCTTGGAGGATGCAGGACGCAGACAACCATATTCTGCGCCGCACGGTGCCTTTGATCCTCTCGCTCTGTAGCTTTTTAAGCACATATGAAATTAATTTTGCTTCTGAGGCTTCACAAGTTTGCCAACTGACACATTTGTTTCTAGAAAAAAGGTAAGTATGAGCCAGGTGCGGTAATAGATTAGGCCTTAAAAATGTTTCTATTTTGCTGTGAGAGAGAGAGCTGAGGGTGCTAATCACCCCTGGAATGTCCAGGAATTTGAGGTCTGTTTGCAAGGAGAAGTATTTACCACTAGTTTTGTCTTTTAGACTATAAGTCTGGGAAAGCAAGGAGTTGAAGTGCTTGAAGGGAACTTTAAAATCATTCATTGCAATCACTTTTTTTTAACAAATGAAGAAACAGAAGCTGTGAAAGGTGAAATAACTTTCCCAAGGAGATTCCCAATTTTTAGCCCAGTGGTATGTCCAGTATACCTTAGCATCAATTACAAACTTCAGAAACCACTTCTCAGAATCTGCTGGGGAGAGAGGCACGGGACCCAGGTGGGGCCCCCTCTTCTTATACTACAATGAGGGAGTCACACAGCGTTATATTTTTCTCTAGAGACTGGGAGAATGATTCGTCTATAGGTTACAAAGAGACAGTGATATATTCCTAACGCTGCATAAAGCCACAAGATAATGACAAACACGTGAGGTACCAGGGCAGAAAAATGCTCCCAGTGATACAGCTGCTAAGAGGAAAACCCTGCACTTTTGGGTGATGGAAACAATGCTTTGCTTGGAACAGATCTAAAAAGCCTTGGAGAATGCTTTACCATCCAGAATCACTAAGGAAAAAAACAACAAAGTTGAGGCCACATTCAAATCTCCGCCTCCTATGTTTTATCTGAAAAATTTCAAACCTGCAGAAAAATTGGAAGTATACTACAATTAACTCCTGCACTTGCTTCACCTAGATTTACCAATTGTTGACACTGGAAAATTGCAGATGTTGTGACATTTTAGTAAGCAGCCCTTGAGTAGAATGACATTTCCCTATATAACTACAATAGTATGATCACACCAAAGAAAATTAGCAATCTTCTGATGTATGATCTGTATTTTATTTCCCTCAAAATGTCTTTTTACAATTTTCTCCCTCAATCTGGGATGCAATCAAATTCATACAATTTGTTTGTTAATGAGGTTGAATATTATTCTGCTTTACTCCTGGGCATGGATGGGATGGAACTAGGTGATGTGTGTGGCTTCTGAGGTGACTACCCCAGGGTGGGGTGCCTGAGGGCTGAGGAAGACCATGGTTGGAATCAGGGGAGCCAGGGTTGGGCAGGGGTGAGGCCAGTATCTAGATTCCCAAATCCAGGGGTCAGCCTCTAACTAGAGCTATATGTGACTCAAGGAGCCAGTCCAAAGGCCACTTGTCAAATCTGCCAGTTTTGGAAGGAATCAGAGCTTATAGTCAAAGATAGATAAGTAACCAATAAATAAGAGTGTGGCGGCTCAGCACCTGTGGCTCAAGCGGCTAAGGTGCCAGCCATACATGCCTAAGCTGGCAGGTTTGAATCCAGTCCGGGACCACAAAACAATGATGGCTGCAACCAAAAAATAGTGGGGCGTTGTGGTGGGGACCTGTAGTCCAAGCTACTTGGGAGGCAGAGGCAGGAGAATTGCTTGAACCCAGGAGTTGGAGTTTGCTGTGAGCTGTGATGCCACAGCACTCTATAGACCCAGGGCAACAGCTTAAGGCTCTGTCTCAAAAAAAAAAAAAAAAGAGCGTGGTAAGTGGGTTGGTAGGTGTACAGCTCCCTGGGGCCAGGAAGGTGTGCTTCAGACACAGGGAAGGTTTAACTGTGTGCCTTCCCTTGGGAAGCACCTGCCTAGCCCTTTAGCATCTGTCTGATGAAAGCTGATGGAGTGGTGACTCTCAGCTGCAGGCCACAGGCCTCCTCTAAGTCTTTTCTGCAGAGCCCATTTTCCCAAACCGAAGGCCCTGACTCTGACCTTGGTGACTGCTTATCTCCTGGATTACAGTATTCAGATCTCTTGGTATTCAGTATTCAGAAGCTCAGTAAATAGCTCCTGCTGTGCACCTGGCATTGTTTGAGGATTCTAAAGATATACATGCTTATTTGGCTTTGTTGTTGCTTTTTTAATTATTATTATTTTTTTTTAGAGACAGAGTCTCACTTTGTTGCCCTCAGTAGAGTGCTATGGCATCACAGCTCACAGCAACCTCCAGCTGTTGGGTTTAGGTGATTCTCTTGCCTCAGCCTCCCAAGTAGCTAGGACCACAGGTACCTACCACAATGCCCGGCTGTTTTTTGTTGCAGTTTGGCCGGGGCTGGGTTCGAACTCACCCCCTTGATATATGTGGCTGCGCCCTACTCACTGAGCCATGGTGCCACCTGCTTTTTAAATTCTGTATTCAAATATATACATTTTTTTGTTTGGGGTTCATTGAGGGTACAGAGAATTAGGTTACACTGATTGCATTTGTTAGGTAAAGTCCCTCTTATAGTTGTGTCCTATCCTCAAGAGGTGTGCCATATACCATGACCCCATCCCCCTTTCCTCTCCAACTCCCTTTTCCCCCTGCCTTCCACCTTGAATTGATATGAGTTTTCCAACCCAGGAATGGATTAACAAGCTGTGGTGTATGTACACCATGGAATACTATTCAGCCATTAAAAAGATGGAGACTTTGCATCTTTTATATTAACCTGGGTTGAGTTGGAACACATTCTTCTTAGTAAAGCATCACAAGAATGGAGAAGCAAGAATCCAATGTACTTGATTCTAATATGAAGCCAGTAGACGATCTAATATTAAACCATTTTTTTAGAGATGAGATTTTGTTAGAGATGAGGTCTTACTATGTTGCCCAGGCTGGTCTTGAACTCCTGGCTTCAAGTGGTCCTGGCACCTCAGCCTTACCTAGTCCCTGGCATGTGTGGCATGAGCCACTGTGTCTAGCTTGCTGTTGCTTTTTTTTTTTTTTTTTTGAGACAGAGTCTCATTTTGTCACCCTTAGTATAGTGTTGTGGCATCATAGCTCACATGGGCTCAAGCGATTCTGTTGCCTCAGCCTCCCAAGTAGCTGGGACTACAGGCACCCGCCACAATGCCTGGCTACTTTTAGAGATGGAGTCTCATTCTAGCTCAGGCGGGTCTCCAACTCCAGAGCTCAGGCAATCCACCTGCCTCAGCCTCCCAGAGTGCTAGGATTATAGGCGTGAGCCACTGGGCTGGGCCTAGGTGAAAGTTTTTAATAGATAGCACTTAAAATAATAATTGCAGACTAGTTTCAGACACAATCCTTAGCTTTTGTGATCTTTTACCATAGATAAATTAGCAGTTGTTTTTTTATTTGTTTGTTTGTTTCTGAGACAGAGTCTCACTTTGTCACCCTCTGTAGAGTGCTGTGGAATCATAGCTCACAGCAACTTTAAACTCTTGGCCTCAAGTGATTCTCTTGTCTCAGCCTCCTGAGTACCTGGGACTACACCCGGCTACTTTTAGAGACAGGGTCTGGCTGTAGCTCAGGCTGGTCTCCAACTTGTGAGCTTAGGCAATCTGTCCGCCTTGGCCTCCCAGAGTGCTAGGATTACAGGCGTGAGCCACCGCGCCTGGCCAAATTAGCAATTGTTATAATAAGTTATATATAATCTTATTATGGTAAGAACACATAAAATAAGATCTATCCTCTTAACATCATTGTTGACTATAGGTACAATGTAGTTCAGCAGATATCTAGATCTTATTCCTCTTACTTAACTTGTTGGCTATTGATTATTAACTCTCTATTTTCCCTTCTCCCAAGCCCTGGAAATTACCATTCCAATCTTTCATTTCATGAATTTGACTACTTTAGATAATACATCATGTAGGTGGAATCATGTCACACTTGTCTTTCTGCATCTCGCCCATTTCACTTAGTATAATGACAAGGCTCATTCACGTTGTCATGTGTTGTGTAACTGTCATCTTTTTATAGGCTAAGTAGCATTCCACTGTATGTATGTACCACATTTTCTTTATCCATTCATCTGTTGATGGGCATTTAGATTGTTTACACACCTTGGCTGTTGTGTTGTGAATAGTCCTGCAATGAACATGGTGCTAATATATCTTTGAGGTTGTGATCTTTTGGATATACACCTCAAATGGGATTGCTGGATTATATGATAGTTCTATTTTTAATTATTTGAGAAGCTGCCATACTTTTTTCCACAGTGGTGGCAACATTTTATTTATTCATTTGCTAGAGATAGGGGTCTTGCTATGTTACCTCGGCTCTCCTCAAACCCCTGTGCTCAGGTCATCCTCCACCTCAGCCTCATTTTGCAGTCCCACCAACAGCGGCAAGAGTTCCAATTTCTGCACACCCCCAATATGGGGATACATACAAGTAGGTTATTACAATGTTTACATTTGTTAGGTAAGGTCCCTGTTGTAGTTATGTCCTGCCCACAGGAGGTGTGCCCTATACCCTTACATTATGCCCAATAGGTGGGCACACACCAATCCCCCTTTCTCCGCCCCCCAACTTGAATTGAATTGTGTTTTTCTCTTGTTGGGTGTGTATTAGTTCGTCTCCTGCCTTCATATTAGTATCGAGTACATTGGATACTTGCTTTTCCATTCCTGTGATACTTTACTAAGAAGGGTCAGCTTTTTTTTTTTTAATAATAGTCATCTTGACAGGTGTGAAGTGATACTTCATTGAGGTTGTAATTTGCATTTCCCTGATGATTAGTGACAAAGAGCATTTTTTCATAAACCTGTTGGCCATTTGCATGTCTTCTTTGGGGAAATGTTTATTCAACTCCTTAGCATATATATATATATATAAATTTTTTTTTTTTAAGACACAAAGTCTTACCTTGTTACCCTCGGTAGTGTCATGACATCACAGCTGACAGCAACCCCCAACTCCTGGGCTTAGGCGATTCTCTTGCCTCAGCCTCCCAAGTAGCTGGGACCACAGGTGCCCGCCACAACGCCCAGCTATTTTTTTGTTGCAGGTTGGCTGGGGCTGGGTTCGAACCTGCCACCCTCAGTATATGGGGCCAGCGCCCCACTCACTGAGCCACAGGTGCCGCCCTGTTTAGCCCATGTTTAAATTGGATTATCAGATTTGTATTATTGAGTTATATGAGTTCCCTTTATATTTTGAAGATGAGTCCTTTATCAGTTATACGGTCTGCGAATATTATTTCTCATGGCATAGGTTGTCTTTTCACTCTGCTGCCTGTTTCCTTTGCCATGCCAAAGCTTTTACTTTGATGTAATCCTATTTGTTTATTTTTGTGCTTTGCTTTTGCTATCATATTTATAAAATCTTTGCTAGCACTGATGTCTTGAAGTTTTCCCTCTGTTTTCTTCTAGGGGTGTTGTAGTTTCAGGTCTTACATTTATGTCTTTAATCCATTTTTGTGTATAACGTAAGATAAGGGTTCAGTTTCATTCTCTTATGTGTGAACATCCAATTTTTCCCACATTTGTTGAAGCGACTTATTTCTCATTGTGTGTTCTTGGCACTCCTGTTGAAGATCAATTGACTAAATTGTGTGCATTTATTTGGGGGCTCTCTTTTCTGTACTATTAGTCTGTATGTCTATCTTTACACCAATACCATATTGGTGGTTGTTTTTTTTTAATGGAATCATATAGTATGTAATCTTTTGTGTCTGGCTTCTTTCATTTAGTATAATGTTTTTTATTTATTTTATTTATTTTTTAAATTTATACAGAACAGAATTTTATTTTCTTACAGTCCTAGAGGCTGGAAAGTCCATGTTCAAGGCACTGGAAGGTTCAGTTGCCTCTGGTCTGGTCTCTGGCTCCAGGATGATATGTTGAATGCTGCTTCTTTAGGGGAGAGGAACACTATGTCCTCACCAGCCCTTTGCAGAAAAAAATATGGAATGCATTTGCATGCCATCCTTGCACAGGGGCCATGCTAATTTTCTCTGTATCATTCCAATTTTAGTATATGTGCTGCCAAAGTGAGCACACATAATGTTTTTCAAGTTCATCCACTTTGTAGCATGTATAGATACTTCATTATTTTTTATGGCTGCATAATATTCCATCGTATGTATACACCACCATGTTTCCACCTTTTTGCTATTATAAATAGTGCTTCTATGAACATGTATGTACATGTGTATGTGCATATGAGCCCTTTGTATTCATGGGTGATTGTTTCCAGAACCTCCACGAATACCAAATTCCTGATCCTCTAAAGATACCAAAAACCATATGTGCTTAAGTCTCTCAAATAAAATGACACAGTATGGTTGGCCCTCCATATCCAAGGATTCTGCATGCAGAGATACCAAGGGCCTACTGACCAATTTTCAGTTTTTTTTGGCTTGTTGCTTTGTTTTAAACCATTAGGACAGAGAACCGAGGTCCTCAATGCCATCCCCATTCTTTGTCCTTTATCACTGTTAACTGGATAAATCTCTGACCTTGAATAGCCTAGGATACTTTCAATTGAGAAATGGGCACGGGAGAACTCTTGGATGGCAGTTTTTAATCTACATACATAGTTCTCGAGTGTGATTTGATTATTTGTTTAACCAAGCAACAGATTTCTTTTGAGCATCATTCTATGAAAGGCACTGTGCTTGAATACTTGGAGGATCTGAGGGATCTAAGCCATGATCCTTATTCATTGGCACTTCCTAGCCAGTGATAAAGATACCACCAGCATGTGAAGAACTCTAAAGCAAGGCACAAGTGTCTTTGTGTCCCCAATACAGAGGGAGAGAGCCCTTCTGGTTGGGGTGACAAAAAAGGCTTTATTTAGGAGATAGTTTTTAAGATGAACCTAGGCTATTAATGGAGGATCTGTAAGGAGAAAGTGTTTTTCATGGCAAGGGTAAAAGTATGGCACAGGTAGTTTAATGTATAGGCCAATTTGGCTGGAACAAGAATTAATGTAGGATAGAAATGGATGAGAGGGCTGATGTAAAGGATTGGGAGTTTGCACTTTATTCTGAACCAAAATGGAAACTTTTGGGGGGCGGTCTAGTAATGGGGCATACATCTTTTATTTCATTTTGTGGCTTTATGGCTATGAAGATCTGTATCACTGTTGTATGGTCATGGCTTAGAATAGTTATTCTTGCCAAATCCTTCAGAGTCTTCAGGTGCTTAGTCACTTATTTTTGGCTTCTCTGATACTTATTGATATGCTTTCTGCGGACCTGACTAGCAGGTAAATTATAAGTGTATGCCAGAGTATGTTCTGTGGAATATCACTTCTGCAAGTAGATGTCATGGTTAAATACATTTAATCACTGCACAGTGTATGTCACTCTTGGAGATTCATAATACACATTTAGTAAGTTCAAGGCTTTGCAAAATCCTGCATCAAAGAAACCAATTTAAGTTGTTCAGCCCAGCATTTCCTAAACTTACTTGCGGTAGTGGGTTGAATGGTGGTTCCCCCAAACACATCCACATCAATTCTCTGGAACCCCTGCATGTGACCTTCTTTGGTAAAAGAATCTTTGCAGTTGTAATTTAGTTAAGAATAGTGAGATGAGGTCATCCTGGATTATCCAAGTGGGCCCTAAATCCGAGGACGTATTTCTATACAAGAGGAAAGCAGAAGGAAATTTGAGACAGACAGAAAAGAAGACAGACACAGAAAAGAGATGATATGAAGACAGAGGTTGAGATAGGACTGATGTGGCCACAAGCCAAGTTATTGACGGCTACAAGAAGCTGGATGGCCAGGAAGAATTCTGCCCTAGAGCCTTTAGGGGGAAATAGGGGGAAATTAACACAACTTGGTTTTAGATTTTTGGCCTCCAGAACTGTGGTGGAATCCCTCTCTCCCTCTTTCTTTCTTCCTTTCCTTTTTTCTTTTTTCTTTACCAAGAGGTAAGCAAGAGATTTCTGTTGTCTTAAACAGTTTGTGGCAATTTGTTACGGAAGCCCTAAAAAACTGATCTATTTGCCCACAAAACTCTTTTCATGGAACAACTACTATATATACCCAAATATGAGACAAGATTTTTTTCTTCCAAATTACCTCTCAAAAAAAATTGAGTCTCCTTATATTCAAGCGTTTCCAAGATCTCATATTTCAGGGTGTTTTCACAATTATTTGCTTTTGAAAAACTAAGGTACTAAATGGATAAAAAACTTAATCTTGAAACCATTTCAATCAATGCTAGTTTTAGTTGCTGATAAAGGTCATCTGATGGAATTGGTTAAAAGAGGGGGGAATAAATTTAACACAAAATTAGAAATTATTCTTGAGAATGAGGCAGACGCCATGGACTAACCTGCTCACAATCTTTCTTCTAATCTGTTTTCTTCCATTGAAGGAGATGGAAAGCCAAAATCAGTGTTTCCATACTCTCTGGCAGTGAGGATTTGGGGTACACGTGAGGTTCTAACACTCATGCACTTTTATAAGTCTTCCTGTGGAAGGAGGCATCCACTTTTGTTTGTGAAGGTAGCAGAGGGGATGTGCGGCTGCAGCAGCTTAACCCCTCTGGTAGCTTCCTAACTTACATGGGCAGCCCTGACAGCAGAGCCCGGTTTGGCTTGTGGCTTCTTGTTCTCTCTGGCCAGTCCTCTGCTGTGATTTTGGAATTATTACTAGAAGCCCAGTCTAGAGTCTGTTTCTTGTCAGACATTCCCCTACAACCACCAGTTCAGTGATTCTGGAAATTATACATGTATGACGCCGTTATAAATTTCTTCCTTCAACTAGCCAGGAGTTAGACCTTTGTTCTCTAGAGCTAGACCCTTGCAGGGTATGACCTTTCCATACAAGAAGTGGGTACTGGTATTAATTAGCACTCATTACAACACAATACAGTTAATGAACATGCTGAAGAGATCACAAATCTCTAAACCTATACAAATTTTTTGAAATCGTGGATTTCTATAATTATGGCTTGGTGTTCAATGTTCACTGACAGCCTTAAAAATGAATTAAAAAATACTATACATAAATAAAATCCACTGCATTAGATGCCTTAAGACATATTTCTTTGGGTGACTAAGGTACTGAAAGATTTAGATAAGAGTTTAAATAAAATTGCTTTCTAAAATGTGGACCAAAAAAAGCATTATTTCAAAATCAGCGTATTATTTCACATATGTGATTTAAAGTTTTATGTGTAACCAAATGAATGACTCTAATCCTATACACTGACATTTGATTCTCCTTTCTACTTTTTTTTTTTTTTTTTTTTTTTAGAGAGAGAGAGTCTCACTTTGTTGCCGTCAGTAGAGTGCTGTGGCATCACAGCTCACAGCAACCTCCGGCTCTTGGGCTTAGGTGATTCTTTTGCCTGGGACTACAGGTGCCCGCTACAATGCCCGGCTATTTTTTTGTTGCAGTTTGGCCCGGGGCTGGGTTCGAACCTGCCACCCTTGGTACATGGCGCCCTACTCTCTGAGCCACAGGCACCGCCCAGATTCTCCTTTCTATATTTCAAACATTTATATTTTGAAGTTGGCTAAAAAATCCCCAAAAGCTCAATATTGTTTTAGGGGGAATTTTTCCTTTGCAAAACACGAGATCACTGTACATTCAGGACTGGCGGAGATTCAAGTTATGTGGTATCAATATGGCCTGAACCAATGTGCAAGGGACATCCAGTGACAAATACTGGCCTACCTGATCAAGGCTGAGCATAATATATGGGAATTTGGGGTTCAACGAACTACTTCAATGACAAAGTGTGTGTTTATTTCCTTTCCCGACCCTGACTTTTGTGGGGGCTCTGTCCTTCCTCCTATTCCTAACATAGATGAGGAAGACAAGGTCTCCCCCCTCAGCAAACTTGTAAGGGTCTGGTAAACAGTGGAATACAGAAGGAGCTGTGAGGCAGTCACAATGGCCGTGACAGTAAGCCAAGGGACATTTCCACTCAGAGACCGACTTGAGTAGAGAAGTGGCATTTTGATTGAGCCTGCTTATATTCCTATGATCTATAGATGTTACTAGAGTAGGTTTATCCTTCAGACAGAAATGAACAGTTCCTTTGTTGATTTCATAGGTACCAGATGTCTGGAATTCTGAATTAACCGCCCCCACCCCCAAATCCTTCAACTAGAATTTTCCCAGCCCGTTCACCTAGTGTAAGAGAAGGGTCAGGTTTAGCGATCTAGTCTGGCGCAATGATGAGCGCTCTCATTTACGAAGGAGGAAGGAGTCTGCCTGGTGTCCCCATGTCCCAGAGGACTGTAACAGGTGGGGGGCGGCGACTCTCTCCGGGTCCTGCCCTTGCAGGGCTCGGTGGCGGCTGGCTGCGGTGGCCCGTGGCGGTCCGGCGCAGTTTCTCCGCGGCCCGCTGGGTCGCACTGTGGCCTTATGAATGCGCGCCCCGGCGGGACAGGAGCGCGCGGCGGCCGCGTCCAGCCCCGGGCGCGACTGCTGAGGAGCCGGGGGCCTCCCGGGCCGTGACAGCTCGGGAGCTCTTCCAAACCTCAGCAAAGTTTGTACACACGACGGCAGAGCCCCGGGGTTGGACCTTGCCGGCCTGATGGGCTGACCTGTGCCACCCTCCGGGAAGGACGCCAGTTCTGGGGGAGTCAGGCGCCGGGCTCGCGGTGGCCCTCTCGGAGGGCACAGACCAGTGGTCCCCAAGGAGAGAGGGCTGGGGAGGGGTCCAGTGGAAGTCGGGAAAGCGGGTGACCTCGCGCTGAGCCGTATTCATTCTTACTAGACCTATGCTGGTGGGAAGTACCTCCCTGATGCCTTCGTTGCATTTTCTTTGTATTATTTTCTTTATATCTGCACAAGGTTTTGTAGTTTATTAACTTTTTTTTTGGCCTTGCTTTCCTCCTTAGCATTGGTGCTCCTTGATGGGGTGGAATGTGGAATCTCCTTCCTTGCGACCCCAGAGCTTAAAGTACCAGGGATCCAGCCCCGCCCCCATGCTTACGTGTTCATTTAATATTTATTTTCAAAAAATTAGCTAGTTTTTAAAATGGAAAAGTTGTAAATGCACATAGCAGAGCATTGAAACAGTACGGACGTCTCTTCCCCATTTAGACCAGGCAGCCACCATGACTACTTTCCTTTGAGTCCTTCCAGAACACTAACATAATTGCTATATCCTTTCAACTGCTCCCCCATCTCCAAATTTGGTCCTCTGCACCACCTCCAACCTCCTTATTGTACATCTCATCTCAGAGATGGCCTCACATCTGCATGGGTGGATCTACGGCCTTCTGTTAGGTGGCTGCCTGGTGATTTACGCTTATCAGCCGTCCGGACTGAAGGCTCTTGAAGTTATTCCCAGCCTTTGGCTGTTAGGGACAATTCTGCAGTGGACAACGGTGAGTATGTGTCTTTGTGTGCAACTATGTCTATAAGTAAGTTCCTAGAAATGGAATTGTTCCCTTGAAGAATATTTGCACGTTGGGAGGCGCCTGTGGCTCAAAGGAGCAGGGTGCCGGCCCCATATACCGGAGGTGGTGGGTTCAAACCCAACCCTGGTCAAAAACTGCAAAAAAAAAAAAAAAAATTTGCACTTTGCATTTTATAGGTCTTGCTAATTAGCCATTCATACTTTCTTTCTTTCTTTCTTTTTTTTTTGTGACAGAGCCTCAAGCTGTCACCCTGGATAGAGTGCTGCGGCATCACAGCTCACAGCAACCTCCAATGCCTGGTCTTGCCTCCGCCTCCCAAGTAGCTGGGACTACAGGCGCCGGCCACAACGCCTGGCCATTTTTTGGTTGCAGTCGACATTATTGTTTGGTGGGCTGGGCTGGATTCGAACCCACCAGCTCGGGTGTACGTGGCTGGCGCCTTAGCCCGTTGAGCCACAGGCGCCGAGCCAGCCAATCATACTTTCATCAGTGACTGCTACCTATGCCCCACCTTAACACTAGGTTTATGTGCTTTTAAAATAGTTGCCAATGTGATAGGTTAAAAAGTGGGATCTTATTGTTTTGATTCACGTCTTTTAAATTTTTGAGTAAGAGTTATTCAAGAATGGATGGTTCACTTCCTTTGCCTATTTCTATTGGTTATTGATCTTTTTCTTACAGACTGCAAGTGATTTGTATGTATTAAAGAAATCAAACCTTTGGCTGTCATACCTATTTCATCTTTGCTTCATTTGTGGCATTTACCGTTCATAAATTTTAATATTTAATGGAGTCAAATATATCAGTTTTTTACTTTATAGCTGCTGAGTTTTCTGTTTTTTTTTTTTTAAGAGAGAGTCTCACCTTATTGCCCTTGGTAGAGTGTCCTGGCATCATAACTCACAGCAACCTCTAACTCTTGGGGTCAAGATATTCTCTTGCTTCAGACTGCCGAGTAAATGGGACTACAAACATCCAAAACAACATAAGGCTATTTTTAGAGGTGGGGTCTTGCTCCAGCTTAGGCTGGTCTCAAAGCTGTGAGCTCAGGCAATCCATCCCCCCTCCCAGAGTGTTGGAATTACAGGCGTGAGCCACTGAGCCTGGCAAGTTTTCTGTTTTGTTTAGAAAGACCATTCTGAGCCAAATATCGCATCCAAAGTGTCCTGATTGTTGGTATAGCAATCTCTTCAAAGAGGTCCCAGTAACACGAAGAACTTAACTGTATGCTCAGGGGGAGGGAAAGTTATTTTTTCTGTGGGGAAAATATATGATTTGAAAACAAATGGCTTATCTTTAAAAAAAATAACATGGTATATATTTGTTTGAATTTTTCACTGTCACAAGCACGTAGTGATGATATGCATTTCTTTCTTTTTCTTGTCTTCTAATGTAGCCAGTTCCGAGAGCGCACCATGTCCTGTAAAGGCAGGAGACGCTCCCTGCTGGAGTTGGCTTCAGGATGGAACTGCCTGTCCACAACTGCCTATCCTGCACATGATCTGTTAATCTCTGATTATAATATTCCAGGACCCCATAGTTTCTGTGCTTTCCTTTAGTATCTTTTTGAAAGAATTCATACCTTTTGCCCATAAAAGAATCTATTTCCTTACCATTTTCATATTTCCCTGGCTTGCCTCTGCCCCACTTTTTTAGTGTGTAAATCTCTTAGGCTCAGAGTGAGAAACCATACACTGTATTGTCTGTGTCTTTGGAAGGACCTCTGTGGCCACCTAGACCACCAGTAAGGAACGTGAGGCTTAGAGGTCTTATGTGCCCCGCCCAGACTCAGGTTCACATTGGACTTTTTTTGTTACCCATTATCTGAATTGCACATTTCTTTAAAATGCCAACTTTTAAGGTGAATTGGCCTTTACTAGCTGTGATTACAGAATTTCTGAATAGGAACACACTTCTGTAGAAAGCTGGCAGTGCCAAATGCCTGTCTACAGAGGAAATCTCAACTGCACGCACAGAGTTCTTATCTCTCCTTTCTGGTCCTTCTATTTGCACTGAAAAGTTTCCTTTCTTGCCTGCCATTCTACTATAAGGAGTGTAATCAACTTTATACTGCGCTTTTGCCTCAGATACTCATCAGGCTTTTATTCTACTTGTCACTGAGAAAAACAGAACTGGTTGTGAACTCTCTTTTTATCGAACTCTTTTTTTTTTTCCTTTTCTTTTTTTTTTTTGTGACAGAGCCGCAAGCTGTCACCCTGGATAGAGTGCTGTGGCATCACAGCTCACAGCAACCTCCAATTCCTGGGCTAAAGTGAGTCTCCTGCCTCTGCCTCCCAAGTAGCTGGGACTACAGGCGCCC
>CAUYRH010140968.1:0-14932 GCA_963574655.1 Perodicticus potto
TAAGGCGCCAGCCACGTACACCTGAGCTGGCAGGTTCGAATCCAGCCCGGGCCTGCCAAACAACAATGACGGCTGCAACCAAAAAATGGCCGGGCGTTGTAGTGGACGCCTGTAGTCCCAGCTACTTGGGAGGCAGAGGCAGGAGACTCGCTTGAGCCTAGGAATTGGAGGTTGCTGTGAGCAGTGATGCCACGGCACTCTCTCCAGGGTGACAGCTTGAGGCTCTGCCTCAAAAAAAACAAAAAAAAAATTTCCATTTAATCTGATATGTCTTACACATTTCTAAATGATGTAGTAAGTAAGTAGAAGGAATTGTTAGTGAGAACTGTTGTCATTTCTTAGACTTAACAATAGTTTTTGTTTGGCAAGGATAATATCCTACACTAGAAAACTTTTTACTGTTGACTTTTTTGTATTTTTAACTTATTTTTCTTGTAGGTATTCAGATTTTGTAAATCCAAATGTCATAAAAACTTTAAAAAGAAGCGCAATCCTCGCAAGGTCAGGTGGACTAAAGCATTCCGGAAAGCAGCTGGTAAAGAGCTTACAGTGGTGAGTATAGTTAGTTATCAGTATAGTTTTTTATGTTTTTCAAAATTTTAATTTTGGAGGGTGTATGTGATTTAATTAATCACAACCTAAGTGCTTTATTTGTTTTGGCTGTGGACATAATTTCATTCTCACATAATCCTGGAAAACATACTTATGTAGAATTCTGAAAAGGGGAAATAAATTCCCTGTCTAGTTTTTTTTTTTTTTTGGCAGTTTTGGCTGGGGCCAAGTTTGAACCTGCCACCTTCAGCATATGGGGCTGGCACCCTACTCATTTGGGCCACAGATGCCCCCAGGCCAGTTTCATAGAATTTTTTTAAATTCTCAGAGAACTATTTTCAGCTCTTGCAAACAAAGAGAAAAATCATTTAAATGGATTGGGGTGAAGTTAGAAATTCTTACTCAAGGATTTTGAGAGGAAGTTTAGAGATTAAGGATTCTTGAACAGCAGTGGGGACTTAGATGAAGTTTGTAATAGACTCATTTATCAGTTTCTGGATTTCCATAGCAGAAGTTTGTGTCTGAGATCAGAGAGATTAGTTAGTTAATAGCATTGGTACCAATGAAGAAGAATTGGGAAAGTCAAGGGGTACGGGAATGTCATCATATTGCTATTATTGAATCGATAAAAGGATCTGTTGAAGCTTGTTCAAGTTTGTTCCCTGAGAAGAGAAGAATGCTGCGGCCAGACTACCTTTGGGGGGAGGGAGATTTTTCTATTCCCTCCTTCAGTGGCCTATTCCCCGAAAACCTATGACCTCTTTTCCATCTCTCTGCTGCTAAAGGACAGTATGTACAAGCATTTGCCACGAAGCCCTTTTGTGGCTTCCTTGACACCAGAGCTTTTCAGTGAATGTAAGGAATATTATTTGACAAGATGCAAGGCCAAATTGTGATTATTGTCACACACATTATTTTCATTCTGGGCAAGAGGAAGCATAGCACCCCAAATGCAAGGGGCAACTGCATGAGTGAAGAAAGAATGTCAGTCACAGTCATTTGCTAATTGCTAGTTAACTTATTGCTGAGGTTATTGTGATCATGTGGCATGTGCATGCACAAGAAATAGCTAAATACACAGTGCCCTTACATCTGTCTGTGTCAGATAGATTTGAAAACCAGGAAATAGCTCAGGTTTTTCTATATAGTTTCTTCACACCTTTTTGCTGTAACAGATAGGTATTTGGGTTGAATCATATGAAATTCTTGATGTTTGACTTTTTCATCTGTGAAAAATAGCAACTTCATATGGTTCAAGCTTATAAAAGTTTTTTTGGTTGTGAGTCTTAGCTAGGAATAGGAAATTAGAGAAGCTTTTCCAGTTGGTTTGTAATTTCCATGATTGTTATTACATATTCTCTGAAGGATGGTGTGATACTCTACCTTACTCTGCATTTGAGAATCACCTGTATATAGAGAGATGTTTCCAGTAGGGCTGTTTTGTACATGGAGGTGTGTAAAGGAAAAAAGTTTGAAAACCTGTATTCTCTGAGATCACCTGGGGGGGATCTTAACACGTGTTCACTTGGAACTCTTGTGAAAGGAGGATGTTTTAAGAATTGCTTCCTTAAAACCATTATTTTTACCCCATCTTTTTCCTCTTACAGGATAATTCATTTGAATTTGAGAAACGTAGAAATGAACCTGTCAAATACCAGAGAGAGCTATGGAATAAAACTAGTAAGTCATAAGGAAATACCCAGAATTTTCAGGAGACACTGGTTTGGGATATTGCTATAACTTTCAATATCAATTTGTTGTTTAAATATTAAGTTTCTCATTTTCATTGCTTGGCTTTTATTCTTTTATTCTCATTTTAATAGTTCTGTTGTATGTATATCTTTATTAGGAGCTATCCTAAATTCTTTGCAGAATGGGCTGGTGTATCCATTATAAAAATAATATTAAATTTGATACTACTTGAATTGCCCAGAGATATACAAACATTCAAAAATCTGAAAAAAATAGAAATGGAAAATACTCTTTTTTGGGGTGGAGGAGTGAGTGTGGTACGGTAAAATAGACACAAAACCTAATGCAGTTGATAAATTTAGATCTAGTTTAGGGACATAAACTATATTCTGTAAAAATTTAGTACTTTAAGATTAAAAAGGATAGCACTTTAAGGGGATCATTACAAATATTCTAAGAGAACCTCTAAGTCAGTGGTTTGCAACCTTCCTGATGCCGCAATGTATTTTCATTGTTCAAAAGGGGTTGTGACCCCCTGACTTTGCTTTCTCCCAGGACTCCTTGGAGGCTGTCTTTAACCATTTATAGGTTTTTTTGTTTTTGTTTTTGTTTTTATTTTGAAACCTAGCTCCACTGTGTTGCCCCAGGCTAGAGTGCTGAGGCCTCATAGCTCACAGCAACCTCAAACTCCTGGGCTCAAGTGATCCTCTTGCCTCGGCCTCCTGAATAGCCGGGACTATAGGCATGCACCACCTTGTCTGTCTAGTTTCTTTTTTTTTTTTTTAGTGGAGATGGGGGTCTCGCTCTTGCTTAGGCAATCCATCTGCCACTGCCTCCCAGAGTGCTGGGATTACAGGCATGAGCCACTGCATCTGGCCCATTTCTAGTATTGAATGTGGCGGTAATTTGGTTTGTTAACCAGAAGTCCCTAAGGCTTAGAATTCTGTAAAGTTTTATTACTCACCTAAAGTATCATAGGTAGGCATCCCTTTCAGCACCTTTTCTCTGGTGAGTCACGAGACTTCAGGGAAGGAATTGAAAAGCTATGGACCTTTGTGGCCCTATTTGACACCTTCTAAAGCTTTATCTTCTTGGAATAGGTGGAGAAATTGGAGCCTAGATTTGGAAGATTTTTTCCACACGGTTCTAAGTATTCGGTCTTTGGGGTTTTTCCCTCTCTTCTTTTTCTTTCCTTTCTTTTCTTTTTTTTTTAAATAACGTATTCTCTCCTGTTTTATAATTAGAAGAAGAGTTGATTTGAAAAGCAGTTGATTTTTATTGTTTTATAATTTAGTAAGAATTTCTAAAGAAACTAACTTCATAGGATTCTTAATTTGATTCCAGTAGGCCCCCTTATCAAGGATTTTATTGAGAGGTCCTAAAGCATTTCTAGGCCTTATTCAATTTTATTTTGTTTTTGCTTTTGTTTTCTTTTTACGTTACTATATGAACATAGCAGCTCCTGATCATTTTTACATAGTATTTTGTAACTACTTTTATTTGGTAGATATCCAGCTTGATGTTGAAATTGAGGTTACATGTCCCATTTTAGTGATAGGTGGATATGCAGTTACTGTGACCCTACTTGCCACTTTTTTGTTACTTGCATTGCTCTAGAGAAACACTGCTGTGTTCTGTAAGACTTCATGTACAACAGAACCTCCATAGTTGACCACTTCCCTCAGTTGACCTAATTTTCATTGACTGGACCTGTACCACAGCTATGCATTAGTATAGTAGGCTCAGCTCTTATGTTGACTACCTCCGTGTGTTGTTACAGTCTCTCGGGTGGTCAACTTACAGAGGTTCTACTGTACTTCAATAGTAATGTTTTTGCAGTTGTTAATTTATTTTAACTAAGTGCAAATTTATTAAGCACTGCCTTTAGCGTACAAAGAGGCACAAGTCACACACAGTTCCTGCCCTCTAAGTACATTTTATTGGCTATTTTTAGTTTATTCTTTTTGTTAGATGGTAATTGGTTCAGGTATTATCAGAGTCTCATTCATTTGCTCCCCTTATTTATATGAGGTCTGATAGTTGACTTTGTGAACTCATCCTAGTAAACGTGCTATATATCTCATTGCTGAATATCACTACAGTCAGCTTTGAAGTGCTTCTCTGGGAAAGCTACTCACTGATGCCAGTGCCTCGCGACCCTTCAGAGCAACTTTGGGACTTTTTTTCTGGAATGGCCATCAGTTCTTATATGGCACACAGAAACATGCAACAACAATAATGAACACCTTTTAGCAAGGCACTGCCACATGCTGACATGAACACTTCTGTGAGACACTGATACACCAGCGTTATGAAACCTTACGGAGTTGTTTGTACAGTGCTGCCAGTGTAAGCACGTGGTGGCAAGTTTGAGAATTTGTCACAGTTTGTACATTGACCAATAATCCCAAGTTCTTTTTATGATAAAGTTTGAAAAGCAACAGACTGGTTTAAAGTGAAAGGAAAATTTAAAAGCCGAAAAGGCTGCTATTAAATGAAAATTCCAGAAATGATACCTTTGAAAAAGAAAATTGACAGGTCAGTCAAGATTATATACTTTCTTTAGCTTTTTTCAGTAGGGATTGTTTTTGCAACGAATATTTTTATTTCAATAGAAGCGTTTGTTAAAGCACTTGGTTATAATCACACTGCTTAAATGTGTATAAATTTACTAACCTTCATGTATTTTTTTGTAGTTGATGCAATGAAGAGAGTCGAAGAGATCAAACAGAAACGCCAAGCTAAATTTATAATGAACAGGTATGCATATTTGTTTAGAGTAACTCTCAGAAAAATAATTACTGGTAGATATCTAGAGGCATTTGTATTTTTTTTTGAGACAGAGCCTCAAGCTGTCACCCTGGATAGAGTGCTGTGGCATCACAGCTCACAGCAACCTCCAATTCCTGCTCAAGCGAGTCTCTTGCCTCCGCCTCCCAAGTAGCTGGGACTACAGGCACCCGCCACAACGCCCGGCCATTTTTTGGTTGCAACCGTCATTGTTATTTGGTGGGCCTGGGCTGGATTCGAACCCACCAGCCCAGGTGTACGTGGCTGGCGCCTTAGCCCGTTGAGCCACAGGCGCCAAGCATAAGAGGCTTTTCTATTTTTTTGTGTAACTTTTTTATTTTGACACTTCACACATACATAAAACTTGCAAGGTTAATATGAAGAATTCTTGTATATTCTGTTAGCATTTTACCATATTTACCTTGTCCTTGTCACTACATATAGTAAGTTGAAGACATACTAATTACCCTTTTCTTCTAAGTATCTTCAGTATGCGTAACCTAAAAATGAGAACATTCTCTTAAACACCATGATTACTAAAGCCAGGAAGTTAACACAGATGTACTAAGGTCACATTATTTACAGTTCTTATTTAGATTTCATTGTTAATAATGTCCTTTAGAGCAACAGAAAATCTTAGATCATGCGTTACGTTTAGTGGTCATATCTCTTTAGGCTCCTTTAATCTGAACAGTTTTTCATCTATTTACATGACATTGACCTTTTTTTTTTTTTTTTTTTGAGAGAGAGAGTCTCAAGCTGTCACCCTGGGTAAAGTGTGAGGCGTCATAGCTCACAGCAACCTCAAACTCTTGGGCTTAAGCGATTCTCTTGCCTCAGCTTCCCAAGTATCTGGGAGTACAGGTGCCTGCCACAACACCCTGCTATTTTTTTTTGGTGTTGTTGCAGTTTTCATTGTTCTTTTAGCTGGCCCTATCTGTCTGGGTTCTGACCGCCAGCCTCGGTGTACGTAGCCGGCTCCCTACCCACTGATCTATGGGTGCTGTGGACATTGACATTTTTGAAGAATATCAGTCAGGTTAATTTATACATGTTTCTCAATTTAGATTTGTCCTCATGATTAGTTTTTGGCCTGGCACCTGTGGTAGGAATATCACAGAAGTGATGGTGTTTCCTTTTCCTGCGTTGTGTCAGCAGGCACAGGGTGTAACCTTCTGGTACTGTTAATGTTGATCACTTGTTTAAGGTGGTGTCTGCCAAGTTTCTCCATTGGAAAGTTACTCTTTTTTCCCCCTTAGAATCAATACTTATTTTAGGGAAATTCATTGAGATTCTGTAAGAGACTGTTCCTCCTCAGAGTTAGTTGTACTTTCAGGTTTTAGCACCCATTAGAGGGTCTTGCCTGAATCAGTTACTCCTGTGATTGTTGCCCAATGGTGTTTTTTCTGATTTCATCATTTCTTTTACATTTCTTAGTTGGCTTTCTCGTGTGAAAAATAGCTTTCCTTATCCCCTCAGTTTCAGAACTTAAGCCTTTATTCATACCATGTGTGTGCATTCATGGGTGTTTATAGTATTCAGTGGGTTACATTTTTTATTATCATTATTTATGTTTTAAGTTTGACCAGTACCAGTTCTTTCAGGCAGGTTCTTATGTCATTTTGACAATTCCTCATCATTCTTTGAGGCCCTTCTTTTATGGCTAACAAGACGTTTCAAGCTTTATCTGATACTTCTACTGCCTTAGCCTGCAGCCAGCTATTTCTTCGAGCAAGAACATTGGTTTTTAATCTAATCATGGTGCAATGTGTCATAGAGAAGCAGCAAGTGCCAGGAGCTTAATAGCTTAAAAAAATGCTGATGCATGACAGAAAAGGAGCCTAAGTGTTTGAGAACTAATCTGTTAGCATTTTTGAACATCATATGTTGTTTTGTGTTCTTACAATTATTGAATGATTATAGTTTTTTTTATTGAACGATTTTCAAAAAATTACATAACACTGTTACCTGTTTGAGGAGAAAAGATCTGGACACCTTAACGATTAGAGATTGTTTTATGTAGTAGAGTACTACATGAGATTTGTTAATTCTTTTCTTCAGTCACATCCTTCATTCACTTATTAAATACATACATACATATAATATATACATATTATGCATGTATACGCATGATTTATATATATCATATTTTGTGCCAGACTAGGCATACATATATAATGAATGAATAAGTTGTGTAAGTACAGAAGTCCTGTTAAGCTATTTAGAACTAAAAATCCTTTTGAATTTTAGTTGATAGGGAAGAAAATGTATATCTTGTGAGGGTTTAATAGGTCACTTTACCTTAAATCTACAAATAAACATGAAAGTGAATGTCTCTTTGATTAAGTTCACCACTTGCCATTCTGGAATGAGTAATCGGAGAGATCTGAGTGACTCTTTGTTTACTTAGTTTTGGTGTTTCTGCTGGGTTGGGGGAGGGAGGGGAGAAGAAGAGGGAGTGAACAGAAGGGTAGTCATGTAGTTCCCATTCCCCATCTGTGTGGCTAACTGAATTAGTAAAACTTAGTAGCTATATTGTGAATTAATGTCTCGTGAAATTTTACTAACTGAAATTTTGGCTTTGATATGTTTTATCCTAGACTGAAGAAAAATAAAGAGCTACAGAAAGTCCAGGACATCAAGGAAGTCAAGCAAAACATCCACCTTATCCGAGCCCCTCTTGCAGGTAAGTACTGTGTGACACAGGACTTGGCTTTAGGTTGAGAAATGAAAAGTCTAGATTTTTATAGTCTGTGTTATTGGGTACCAGTTAACTTTGGGTACTTTTTTAATTTAAATTTTATCTTTCAAAGTACATTTATGGTATGGACTTGATTTATAAAAGTATGATTTATTTAGTGTATTGCCCAGTTGCAGTCAAACTGTTGGATATAGTGTTTCTTTTCCTCTTCATTAAATTCTGTTTTCCATAAGATACCTCCCCAGGTTAGGCAAAATGATTTGAATAATAATATCATGGATGATTTTGTACCATACCTGTTTTGATTAAAGGACAGAATTTTGTATTAGTGGTTCTCAAATTTTGGTTGATACTGGGATTACTTGGGGAACTTAGTATAAATACAAAGGCCAAGGCCCTTATAAATCTGCACCTCCGTTCTTTAGAAGCATTCCAAGTGATTTTGGTACTCAAGTTTGAAGACTATTGTTTTATAGTAAAACTTTCTTTTTGTGGTAGTCACCTCTTTGGGCAGTTGTTCATTTGCATAATGTAAGAGGCCCTAGAAAACCCGTCTTTTACTCAGCTGTCTGTTACATAATTTACTTACTTCAGCAAAAGTCAAATCCTATAATCATGTGCCATATAGATTTTTACAGAAGTCCTATCTAGGTTATTGTAACTAAATTACATTAAAACAAATAGACAAAATGCTGGAGTATTTCTTTAACATGTTAGTGATACAAACTGATACTCAGAAAGCAAGAGGAATGAATCACTGTTATCTAACTCTTTAGGTAATCCTCTTTGAGGTAGATAATACTGTGTTAAGAACAGGGACCTTGGAATCCAGATGGCCAGGGTTCAAATACCAGCTCTTTGACTTAACGTGATTTCCTATCTGAGTGACTTTGGGGAGGTTAATCTGTCATTGTGCTGCAGTTGTCTCATCTTTATTTTTATTTTTATTTATTTATTTATTTTGAGACAGTCTCACTATGTCACCTTCGGTAGAGTGCTGTGTCATCACAGCTCACAGCAACCTCAAACTCTTGGGCTTAAGCAATTCTCTTGCCTCAGCCTCCCAAGTAGCTGGGACTACAGGTGCCTGCCACAATGCCTGGCTATTTTTTTTGTTGCAGTTGTCGTTGTTTTAGCAGGCCTGGGCTGGGTCGAACCTGCCAGCCTCGGTGTGTGTTGCTGGCACCCTAACCACTGAGCTATGGGCACCACCCAGTTGTCTCATTTTTAAAATGGGACTTTGTTGTGAGTATGAAATGAGCAGATGTGTGTATAGTGCTTACTTTATGCATGGTGTATCATAAGACCTGTATAAAGATAGTTGTTATTAAATTTCTGAGAAATGGCTAATATTATAAAACATACAAAATATTTTATGAAGTGTTGATATGCATTCCGTGAGGACACATTAAATTAAATTTTTAATTTTTAATTTTTGTTAAAGGCAAAGGAAAGAAGTTGGAAGAGAAAATGGTACAGCAATTACAAGAGGATGTGGACATGGAAGATGCTTCCTAAAAATCTTACTATCTGTAACCATTTCTATGTGTACATGTGAAAATGGTTTTTGGAGACTAGAGTTTATAAGTTATTGATTTATTTTTTATGTAAGGTCACTTAAATGAAAGTGGATTAAAAATATATCACCTACATTGCAGTCTGCAAAAAATCACATAGTGTGGATGTTTGATTGCATTTCAGTGTTAAACCTTCACAGCAGATGTGCTTATGTGAATTACGAAAGTTCTGTTTGTAAAGACAGAAGTGAATTGTGTGCATACAAGGGTCATGCCATTTGGATAACAGCCCTGGACAGGCCCTATTATTTAATAACTAAGGACAAAAGTTCTGGCTAGTGATGTGTGAAACTAAATTTCCTTTACAGTAAATCACTTTATTAATGTTTTGTAGATGAGAGATATATCAAGGAACTAACAATTTGTGACTATTAGTTTCTAATAATATCTTTTATTTTGATCAGTCTTTCCTGTTTTTAGCATCTTTTAAGACCATAATAGTCTTATATCATAAAGCCTAGACTGAATTATTTTGGCTGGGTTTAACTGTTCTAAAAGCTAGTTATGGATGTTGGGGATGAAGGCTGAATAATCTTTCCCTGAAATGGCATTGTATAATTTCCACTTGGGGAATACTCAGTTCCAACTTGTGATTCCTGGGGGACTAAGCTTTATTTTTCTAGTCCAGCGGTGATCTAGAAGGAGATGAATCCATTGCCTTTTAAAGTTTGTTCTGTGATATTCTTTATAAAAATTCCTAATTGTTTTTGTAAAGTAGAATTTATGGGTAGAATACTTGTCTATTAGTTGCACAAAAAATAAAACCATTTTTAAAGTAAAAAAAAACAAAAAACTTTTAATGGTGTTCTATAAGTAGCTAATTTAGCTTACAACTCAATCACACAAGTGCTTTGATGCATATTTTCCATTCTACTACACAGAAGATTAAGATATGTACCTAAGGGTGATTAAGTAATTTTAATTTTTTTTTTACTGCCTTATTGTGGGCATTCTTAGGTAAAACTAGCATATTATATATAACATGAGTCTTCAGCAATTAAAAAATACAATGACTACTATAATAGTTTTGGTGTCACTGCCTTGCTGTGTACACCAGAAGTCTTACCCATCATTACTTTTTTTAAGAGACAGTCTCACTTTGTCACCCTCAGTAGAGTGCCGTGGCGTCACAGCTCACTGTAACCTCTAGCTCTTGGGCTTAGGCAATTCTCTTGCCTCAGCTTCCTGAGCAGCTGGGACTACAGGTGCCCGCCACAACGCCTGGCTGTTTTTTGTTGCAGTTTGGCCGGGCCGGACCCGCCCCGCCCCGCCACCCTACGTATGTGGGGGCGGCACCAAGAATGTTAAGTACAAATGTCAACACACTGCAAAGGGCATCTTAATATCATTATGAAAATAGTTTTGAACTTATAGATTCCTAAAAGAGTTTCAGGAACCATGAGCCTGTGGTCCACACTTTTGAGAATCTAAATGATCACAATTTTCTTGCTTGATTTATTAAAGTTAGAATAGAATATTTAGAATATTCTATTCTTTATATTTATAAAGTTAGAATAGAACATTTTCAAAATACTGTAGCATTTCTTTAGTTCTCAGTTTGTTAAGTAAAGAATATAAAGTTATATGATTACAGTAGTGCTTTAAAGATAGGAACAATGGGTACTTTCAACTGGAGAAGTGTAAGCAGTAGGATACCTCAGTATTTGGTCTAGTAATTAAGTATAAAGATTCAGGAATGGATTCAGAGTGGAGAGTTTATAGGTGGCATTATAGACTAGATCAGCGGTTCTCAACCTGTGTGTTGTGACCCACAGGAACTGTATTTATTAAAGGGCCATGACATTAGGAAGGTTGAGAACCACTGGACTAGAAAAACAGTCCATTAAAATCTCATAAAGTTGAGTGAATAAGTACAAGGTAATACATGTATGGAAAAACAACCAGTATCAGACTTACATGATTAACTATAAGCAATCAGTAAGTTCTAGATGCCATTGTATTAATACATTCCTGAATCTACAATTATAAAGAGTGTCATTACAGCTTAAAAAAAAAAAATACCAAAGCTGGTGGATGTCTCTGGGAGAGTATTATAAATAGCACAGGTTGAATATACCTAATCTTACAATCTAAAATTCAAAATGTCTCCTAAATCTGAAATTAGCACCATCATGATGTTCACAGGAAATGTTCAATGGAGTATTTAGGATTTCAGATTAGGAATTTCAATTGGTAAGTATAATGTAACTATTTCTAAAAAAAAAAAAAAAATCAAAAATCAAAAACTTTTGGCCCTAAGCATTTCATATAAGGTATATTCAATCTGTATTCATATTATGTAGTGATGAATTGATCTTTGAAATCCTAAGTGCAGTAAAACAACGGCAAATACAATGGACTAGGATGATATATGACAAAGTCTTTAAAATCATTAATAGGAACATATCACATTAAGAAATATTAAAACAGGGTATCTCTTTTAACAAAAATATAAAACAAAATTTACAGTAGCCTATATTGAAACTTTAAGTGAACCTGACCAACTTAAATTCTCAGGTGAAATCCTTTTTAGGAAACATTTAACATTCTAATGTTGAGAGAAACAAATGGCGAGTGAACAAACTAAGAATGCCACTTTAAGAAGATTTATTGATATATTCTAAGCTCAAAACATACTGAATCCAATTCTGAAAGCTTTATATATGTAGAGATTCAAAAGAAAAGTGACGCTCTATAGACTGTAAGCAATGCATTTCCTTAAATTAAGTATGTACCAAAACCAAAATAATATAATATTCTTGAAGGATGTTTTACCAATAGACCTACAGATATACAAAAAATTTCCAATCAAAGAGTGAAAGGTTTATAGGTGGAGTTAAACTATTCAGAAAGTATGTAAAGATAAGAGTCCTGTTTCTTTGGCTTGGTGCCTATAACTCTGTGGTTAGGGCGTCAGCCACATACACTGGTGCTGCAGGTTTGAACCCAGCAGGGGCCTGCTAAACAACAATGATAACTACAACAACAGCAAAAAAAATACTCAAGCGTTGTGGCTGGTGCCTGTAGTCCCAGCTACTCGGGACGTTGAGGCAAGAGAATAGCTTAAGTCCAACAATTTGAGGTTGCTGTGAGCTGTGACTGCACAGCACTCTACCCAGGGCGACACAGTGAAACTCTGTCTCCAACAACAACAACAACAAACAGGGCGGTGCCCATAGCTCACTGGGTAGGTGCCGGCCACATACACCCAGGCTGGCGGGTTTGAACCTAGCCTAGGCCAGCTAAACAACTGCAGCGAAAAAATAATTGGGTGTTGTGGCGGGTACCAGTAGTCCCAGCTACTTGGGAGGCTAAGACAAAAAAATCACTTAAGCCCAAGAGTTGGAGGTTGCTGTGAGCTGTGATGCTATAGCACTCTACCAAGGGCAACATAGTGAGACTCTGTCTCAAAACAAAAAAACAGTCCTGTTGCATCAATTACCTAGATATAATGGATAAAATTTGTGAAATTGTAAAATTTGTAAAATTTGCTAAAAATTTGCTCCTCCCCCAAACATATCAAGCTAAGCTCAAAAAAAGCAGTAAGCAAGAAAAGCCTCAAGAGCCAGAAAATGAAAGAGAATCTAGAGGACTAAGTTGAGAGTATGCTAACACTTTAAGTGGATGATGATTAATATGGGCATAACCCAGGAACTCCGGGTTTTAAAATGCATGCAAGGACAAAAGAGGAGCCTTAAGAACTGAAACTGAGACTCCTGCATAAAAGGTAAGAATCCAGAGTAATGGCTCGGCGCCTGTGGCTTAACAGGCTAAGGCGCCAGCCACGTACACCTAAGCTGGCGGGTTCGAATCAGCCTGGGCCCGCCAAAAAACAATGACGGCTGCAACCAAAAAATGGCTTGTAGCAAGCGCCTGTAGTCCCAGCTACTTGGGAGGCGGAGGCAGGAGACTCGCTTGAGCCCAGGAATTGGAGGTTACTGTGAGCTGTGATGCCACGGTACTCTATCCAGGGTGAAAGCTTGAGGCTCTGTCTCAAAAAAAAAAAAAAAAAAAAAAAAAAGAATCCAGAGTAATTTTACTTAATAGTGTGGTCTACTGACCTGCCACATTTAGCATCTGGTAGCTTGTTTGCTAAAAATGCAAATTCTTAAACCCCAAACAAGACCAAATGAATCAGAACCTCTATAAATGAAGCTAAGGACTCTTAATTTTAACAAAGCTTTCCGGGTGATCCGCATGCTTACTCTGAGTTTGTGAAGTACTATCCCTACAGGCACCGCACCCTGAGGTACAGAAAGGACAGACTGGGGAGAAAAATCCAATCACTTGCAAAGGAGGTTTTTCTCTTTGTACATACAGAGAAAAAAGAGGAGTCTCCCTGGAGAAATGGAGACCCTTGCTTATGTCTTGTATAAGTTTAGAATCCAAATAAATACTACTGCAGCAATTTTCAAACATGTTGGTCCCAGGATCACTTTACAATTTAAAAATTATTTAAAACCCCAAAGAGCTTTTGTTTATATAGATTATACTATTGATATTTGCTGTATTTGAAAAAGAAAAAAATTTTTTTTTTTGACTGGTAGAATGCCATGGTGTTATAGCTCACAACCACCTCAAACTCTTGGGATCAAGTGATTCTCTTGCCTCAGCCTCCCAAGTAGCTGGGACTACAAGCCCACCACAGTGCCAGGTTTTTTTGTTTGTTTCTTTTTTAAGAGATGGGGTCTCACTCTTGCTCAGGCTGGTCTTGAATGCTTCAGCTCAGGAAATCCACCTGCCTCCAAGAGTGCTAGGATAACAGGTGTGAGACACTGCGCCCAGCTGTATTTTAAATTTTATCAGAAAAATTTAAAACCGAAGTAAACATAAGTTTCACATTCCATTAGCTGTCAAAGTAATGATATCATCATATCCCATAACCTCTGGAAAACTTCTCTAGTGAGAAGAATGAAGAGTAAAGGCCAGTTAACATCTTAGAATATTATAAAAGTAGTTTTGACCTTTGGAAGTCCACAGACCACACTGTAAGAACATTGTATTATCTGGATTTTTAAAGAATGCCCTAACTATAAAATCAACATAAAGTTGGTCCTCTAAGATACTGAAAAGGGTGGAGCAAATGCAGACCTTCTGTAGAGAGAGGCTATAAAAATTCACCCACACAGGATTTCTTTCTTTTGGAGACAGTCTCATTTTGTTGCCCTCAGTAGAGTGCCATAGTGTCATAGCTCACAGCTATCTCAAACTCTTGGGCTCAAGTGATTCTCTTGCCTCAGCCTCCTGAATAGCTGAGACTACAGGCGCCTGCCACAATGCTTGGCTATTTTTAGAGACTGGATCTCGCTCTTGTTCAGGTTGGTCTCTCTGACTCAAGCAATCCTCCTGCCTCGCCCTTCCAGAGTGCTAGGATTACAGGTGTGAGATACGCCTAGCGCCTACACAGGATTTCTATAGGGGAAAATAATAAGCCCTATCAAACAGAAGCCCACTCACACTTAAAAACTGAGCTGAGGAGACACTGGTGCCTTGGTGTCTCCTTCACTTTACACTTGGGACTAAATGTGGAACCCCCATTTCCTATGCCTAGGTCAGTTTCTTGTGAATTTCCTAGGCCTGAATTCCATGGATGGACTGTGTCCATTCATTGATGCACTCA
>CAUYRH010140970.1:0-41102 GCA_963574655.1 Perodicticus potto
GTTTGAGGTTGCTGTGAGCTGTGATGCTACAGCACTCTACCAAGGGCGACATAGTGAGATTCTGTCTGAAAAAAAAAAACACAAAAATTATGAGTACGTAGGATTTTTGTGGATCAGCAAATTGCTGGTAGACTGACTGAATAAAATCACTTATAGAATGATGACCAGACAATGATTACAGTGATAGGAAGTCACTGTCATGACTTCTAGTAGTCAGATCACTGTCATCCCATATATTTCTGTTGCTTATTTTGTTGCTGCCTCTGCCTTTGTTGTTATTATTTTTTTTGAGGGAGGTCGAGGCTGGGTTTGATATTTTTCTAGGAGTAGGGAACGTTGACAAACTTTGGACCATCATAATATATTTCACTTATATTGAGCCTTTTGAAAGTCTTGAGTCTTTAAAGTAATCCAATTCTTTTCAAAACAAAGGGAAGGAAAAAATACTTTCACCTGTAATTCCAAGAAGTTGCCATTAGCCAAAATGTATATTACCCATTAAGGTAATGCTGATGGGTGTGTCCAGAGTAAGGAAGGAAGGAGGGAGGGAGGGAAGGAAGAAAGGAAATGAGGGAGGGAGGGAAAGAGAGAGGGAAGAGGACAGAGGGAAGAAGGAAGGAGAGAGGGAAGGATGACAGGAAGAGAAAAAAAGATATAACGTAGAAATTCAAAGTAGATGCTCTCAATTATGTTAATGACTTAGCACACCTCACTCTGCTGACTGGATGGCTCGCATATTTGTGTATGTATATGCATATATATGTACGTATATATGTATGTGTGGATTTGTCTGGTGACTTCAATATTCTGCTTAGTATTTTGTTCATTAAAGTGCTTATAATTGCTTGATTCTTGCAAGTAAAAGCAACTATGAGTCCACACTCTCAATGAGACAGGATGTAGATACAAAAAAATTGCCTTCGTCCCCAATTCACACTTGGTGGTATATTACTATGAAACATGATATAAACTGCTCTTAAAATGTTTTACTATATCTTCAACTCATTTCCCTAAACTCTACCCTACTGTCCTCATGCGTAATAGTACCCAGTGGCTTTTTTGGTGTGATGGGGTTTTTTTTGTTTGTGTTGTTTTGTTTTTGCTGGTGTCTTCTGCCATCATTATTAAAAGTTTTACTATTAATAAAATGTGTCAACTGTGTCTGTGGTAATAAGCAAATGTCTCCAACGTCCAAGGTTTTTAATTTTACAAATCAGGTAACAATCTTGGCAAAGATATTTAAAAGCATGACAGGTGTCTCTCAATATAAACTAAGATGGGACCCCCATTGGCGTTCCCTCTGCACAGGCTAAAATACAATAGAAACAAATATCAGGTTAGGTTTTTCATCTGGAGTCAAAGCTTCAGTAATTTGATAAGCTAAGAATTCTTTTTGCTTCTTTTCTTTCATTAAACAGTATGAATGCATATGTAATGATTCATCAAGATAACTCTAATTACCTCCTAAAAATATGAACCTAAAAAAGTAGGGATTACTTTAAATAAGGGGAAGAAGTCACCAATTGTTTTAAAGGTAGAATATTTTTGACAACTTTCACTCTCTGTATCTACTTCCATTTGAAGATCCCTCACTCCCCACACATTCAGATTCCTTTAGACACTAACATGGGTCATGGATCTATTTGGTCATTCACAAATCCATTAATTCATTCAATAAATATCATGTATGATAAACATAGTCTCTGCTTTTAAGTACCTAATAACTTACAGCTTCATAACTATATAGAGAGAAATGTGAACAAATACTAATGATACGGCTTGATAATTGGCTTAGTGGCAAGGTATGTACATGGTGTAATGGGAATAGAAGATGAAAGAAATGTTATTTTGCCTAACAGATGTAAAAAAGGAGATGATGCAATTTAAAAATTGTGGAACAGCTAGAGAATGGTCACATGGACAAAGCAGAACACTCCAGTCCAGGAAGAATCATGTGAGAGACGGTAATACATTCAGAGAATTAGATGATCTGTAGTTCCGTGAAACTGGAAAAGTAAAAGGGAAAAGATGTTGGGAGTTAAAACCAGGAAAAAGAAAGATATTAAAGAGAAACATCAGATGCTTTAATTTACACAAGTGTTAATGATAAAAAGATGTAATATTACTTGTGGCAGGTTGAATTTTGTTTCCCCAGAGCATATATGAAGCATATATGAAGTATATATGAAGCATATATGAAGCCAGAGCATATATGAAGTCCTCACCCCTGGTAGCTGTCAATGTGACCTCATTTGGGAAGAGGGTCTTTTGTAGATTTAATCAGGTTAACATGAGAGTAGGACTTGGGTGGGCTCTAAACTCAATGGCTGATATCTTTATAAAGGTAAAGAAATTTAGAGATACAGAGGAGACATATGCAAAGGGTAGAAGATGAAGATCACGGTGGAAAATGGAATTACATTGCCACAAGCCACACCAACACCTGTCTCTACTAAAGGCAAGATGAAATAAGGAAAGAGTCTCTCATAGGGCTTTCAGAAGAATTATGCCCTGGCCACATCTGGATTTGGGGCTTCTGATCTCCAGAACTGTGAGATGATAAACTTCTATTATTTTAAGCCACCCTATTTTTGATGCGTTGTTATGGCAGCCCTAGGAAGCTAATCTACAGCTAAAGTATATTCAATGTTTAATGGTCACTAATGTAGAAAAATACTTTTTCAGGAAAACTCCTTCTCGGGTGTTAATACAGGGTATTTATAAAGTTCCTGTGCAATTTACTATGTTAAACTATTTTAAATGGCACACAAACTTATGTCCCCCCTGTATATTATGGCATACGGGCTGCTGCACATGCATAGATACAGGGTGGACATAAAATTCATGTGCCATTTACTGTGTTAAATTATTTTAAATTGCACACAAACTTTATGTCCTGTATATATTTATTTGTACATATACAGTGCAAGGGATTTATTATGAAAATTGGCAGACATACTTATGGAAACTAAGAAGTTCCACAGAATGCCATCTTCAAGCAGAAGAACCAGAAGAGCCAGTGGTGTAATTTAATCCCAGTCTGAACAACGGCAAGGATGAGGACCACTGGTATAAGGCCCAGAACCCAGAACCAGGAACTCTGATGTCTGCAGGCAGGAGAAGATGGATGTCCTAGCTCAAGAAGAAAGAGAAAATTCAAACTTCCTCCACTGTTTTGTTCTATTTTGGCCCTCAACAGATTGGATGATGCCAGCCCACATTGGCGAAGGCAGATTTTCTTTGCTCAGTCTACTGATTCAAATGCTAATCTATTTCTGTGCCTGGCTTATTTCATTTAACATAAGATCTCCCAGATTCATCCATGTCACAAATGACGATATCTCGTTCTCTTTTTATGGCTGAATAGTATTCCATTGTGTGTATATATACCACATTTTCTTTATCCGTTCTTCTGTTGATGGGCACCTACATTGATTCTGTATCTTGTTAAGAGTGCTGAAATAATTGTGAGCATGAGCATATCTCTTTGACATACTTATTTTCTTTTTTTTGGATATGTACCCAGCAGTGGATTGCTGAACCATATGCTAGTTCTCTTTTTAGGGTTTTGAGGAACCTCTGTACTTTTGTCCATAATGATGGAACCAATTCACATTCCCACCATTTATAAGAGTTTCCTTTTCCCTGTGTCCTTACCAGCATTTGTTATTTACTTCTTTGTCTTTTTGATAATAAACATCCTAACTAGGGTGAGAGGCAGTAAATATTGCATGTTCTCACTCATAGGTAGAAGCGAAAAAAGTTGATCTTATAGACATAGAGTAGAAGAGTGGTTGCCAGAGACTGGGACGAGAAGAGGGAAGGAGAATTAGAGAAAGGTCAGTTCATGGCTACAAAGTTACAAGTAGAGGGGAGGCATAAATTCTACTTTTCTATAGTACTGTAGGGAGACTATAATTAACGATGTTTTATTTTATAGTGTATTTTCAGATAGCTAGAAGAGAGGATTGTAAATGTTTCCAACACAAAGAAACGATAAATGTTTGAGTCAGTAGATATACTAATTACCGTGATTTGATTCTTATGCATTGTACACATTCATTGAAATATCACCCTTTACCCCATAAATATACACAATTATTATGTGTTAATTTTTTAAATAAGTGATTTTTTAAAAGCAAGATAACTATATTTTTTAAAAAATACTAATCTTCTCAAAAAATAACCCTCACAGACACACTCAGAAATAATGTTTTACTAGCTATCTGAGCATTCTTTAATCCAGTCAAGTTGACAAAGTTAACCATCACACCAGCTCAAACACTATCATGTAAGCAATTGCAATTTATATATATTCATAATCCTGTTGCCTCTCTTTCATTAAATTAGAATCAAATTGGCATAACTCATAGATTTTAAGAATGAAACTGTACCCAATTAGAAAGTAACTACCGAATGATTGTGTGGCCTATATTTGCATACCTTAATTGATAACAAACTCACATCTTCAAAGGTAGTCTGTTGCCCATTTGGATAGTTTTGACAGTTAGAATCATTACTTTTTTTTAATGTTGAGTTGAAATTGCATTTCCTGTCATTATCACCTTTGGTCCTTGTTCTATGGCTTTAGGCACACAAAAGTGTTTTAATCACAATTTAGGTGTACAGAATCAGGCCACTGACATAGAAACTCTGATTCCCACCCTGTGTCCTCAAAGTCAGTTAGCTTTGTCCAGAGTCAACACCTTCGTATTCTTCCCACGTGAGTCATGTGACATGGTTTCAGTTGTTCCATTTTCTCCCCATGTCTTGTTTACATTAACTGTGTGCACTGGCATTTTAGAGCTTTTTGCTGCTATAGTCATTAAGGTACTGGGTTTTATGCCCCATGACATCACTGTCTGACATGCTTGCCCAAGTAAAACAAAGTTTAATTAAATCTTAATGTTGCGCCGGCTCTTTATAGAATAAAATGTTCTTTTCACTTCCTTGTGCTATTAGCAGAATACATGATGAGTGTATGGAGTGCAGAGTCAGGCCACTGACAAAGAGGAGCGTCTGTCATTCACTCACAGTCTACTTTCCCTGGGCTTGTGTTTTGTCTCACCATACAGGTCTCATTTTTCTATCCACAGACAAATGGATTTATACTTGTGGCAGTGGTTTTTTTTTTTTAAGTTAGAAAATTGGCATTATGAAAATATCAGAATATGTTAATACACGTAAAGAAAATAAGCAATATTTGCTATAGAAAAGTTTGGGTTTACCCCTATAGGTTGCTATTATCTGGTAGCCTTTGTCACGTTAATGAATTATCTAAATGGAAACCACTAATCTGAGCACTCTGAAATCTAATGACTCATAAAATAGTCTGTATTTAAACTGTTATCAATTTTTTCTTCTTTCTTAAGTTATGAAGAAAATAATCATCAAAGTTATTGTTCTCTGGGAGAAAAAATACTCCCAGGTACATATGGGATTACCAATTTCCCTGCTTATAAATCCTCAGAAAATATACTGTGCCTCAGTTATTAAATGTTGATGCAATGATAATTATTCTGACAGTTGGCTATTATTGCCAGTCCTAGAGAAGTAAAAAAGAAAATATGATTACACGGGTTGAGATATATATATATATATATATGTAGACAGAGAAAGACAGAGATATAGATATAAATATATACAACTTGTCCACAATTTTCACTATCTCTAGCAGCTATAATCAAATATAGTATATATTTGAAACATTGCAATGTGTGGACTTTTAATATATTCAATCATTGAACTGATAAAACTGCAAATATGTTCCTTCAGGCAATTCTTCCCTGATTTCTTAACTTTTTACTTCAGATAATAGTGATATATTTTGCAGTGAAACTAAAGAGCCTAGAAGACTTCCTGGACACCAGCTTCCTAATTCCCATGTTAAATAAGAATACTTTAAAGTGTAACATAGAATTTGCTCCCTTTAGATAAAAATACTATGGAACAGAATGTTGAGCAGTCTCTTTTTAAAGATGCACAGGCCACAGAAAAGTAAAATACCAAGTCTGGGTATAAATGTTCTCATTTGAGTTCTTCCTATGCAAACCAAATTCTTTTAAAATGCCTGTGAAAAGAGTCCATCCCAATAGCGGTAAAAGAAAAAATAAAAAAGAAAATATATGTGAAAAGATTTTTATTTTTAATAGTATCTGTCTACAGATATTGTCAATGTGTGTGTGTGTTACATACCTGTTAACGTGTAAAGATCGTGACATTATTTTTACATAGTGATTAGTCCCGTCTCAAAAGAAAAACTCCAGCATGTTTACAATTAGCATTTCGAAGCATAAAATGAAAGAAAAGATTTGGATTTTCTAAGAGATGTACATTTGTCATAAATCAAATATGAAGGTTACCAACATAGTTATTTGTTTAATACTTATTTTTTCAATAGTCTCAGAGTCAGTGTGGAGTGTGGTGAAGTGAGTTTCTTGAATGGTACTTGAGTTGTTTTTTGTTGGTGTTTAATAGCATCAATATCTAGAAAATGTACAGGAAGAAAAGGTGTGATAGGAATCCCATCATGAACACTTGCCCAAGTACATGGGTAGTTCATCGTAGGTATTTATTAAGTGCCTTATTGCCTGACACACTGACAGATGGGCGACCTGAGTAAATCAATGACTATGAAAATATTCTCATGTGCTGAACTCAAATCCAAGAGTCTCTGTGATGCTCCATACCTTTTGATGACTGTTGTCTTATTTTTTAAATCATAGTTGTATAGGTGAGTAGTACTATTATACCTATCTTGAGTGTCTTGCTTGTACTGTATCACATCATACCCATGTTTAATTCTTAATAAACTGTTCACTTGTTAAAAAAAAAAGTAATAATTTTACAACTGCTAACAGTGAAGGATTTGAAACCTAACAAGTTTGCAAATAGAAGAAATTTAAATGATAATAAATATTGCATTTTAAATGCCACAAAATAAGAAAGCAATTAGTTATTTGTACATGATGGGAAGCTAAGAGAAACTAAGAAAGAAGTTAACAAACATGACCCAGGCCCAATTAGTCTGCGAATAATTAACTTGCTTTGAACATGGTGCTAATGAGGCTCAGATTTGATCTAGGTTTGATCTAGTCATGGGCTAGTTAGCTTGGCTTTTCACCATTGCTGCATATTTCATTTCTAACTTTCCTGGTTAACTCTTACTGGCGTCAATGGTCATAAGGAGCAACAAGACTCAGGGCGTAGATGGACATTAATTCGTTCATCTACTCATTTGGCCTTCTAGGGGTAGGTCAGTAACTTTCAAATGATGACAATATTTCCATTTTTAATAGTAATACAATTGTTAAAAATGAATTTATAGAATTCCTTTCATTCCCTCAGACATATACTTTATGAGGATGGTAAATCTCCTAAGCAGTTAGTATGTCCCTTGTTGGAAAACAATTCAAAACTGCTTTACATAGGTTAGAATTTATAGAATTCTTGACAGAGAGTATAAAGGGTGTCTTCATATAAACTATGTCATTTATACAAGATGAAAAGATACTTACACTGTGCCTGTATCCATCTCACATACACAGTGCGTAGTGCACTGAAAAGTAAAGAGTAATATAACAATACCTATGTAAGAAAGAAATTTTCTCATAAACAATGAAGTAAAAGGAGAATGTACATTGCAGAGGATTGAGGAAAAGGCCTATCTTACTTAATGTGAAAATCAAATATGTGAAGCATAGTGTAAAAAGTAAATGTATAAGTTGTTAGTTAAATAAGAAAAAATTCAATAGCCCATGGCCATTGGAATCAGTCAATGATATTTTGCCAACATTTTATAATATCAACCTCACTATTGAATGAATTTTTGTGTGTGAAGCTTAGTCACACTTGGTGATGCTTTCGCACTTGATGAAACACACTAATTTTTGTGGGAACAGCAAAATTTTTCTGACTAAGCCTTCATTAAGGCAAAGCATTCTATAAATATTTATTTTGTTTATTTTAAGCAATGAACTCATAAATAAGAAATGAATTAGGAACAGAAAATGTATTTTAATAGCTGAGAGGTAGTTCTCTTGAAATTTCTACCTCTGTCAAATTATTATATTTTACTTAAATGTGGAAATTTCTGCCACATTCTCTATATTCTTCATTATCATGCCTGAGCAAATTCTCTATATTCTTCATTATCTTTCTTTAGTCTGCAACAGTAGTGTCATAAAGATTAATAAATTATTGCCTAAGCAGTATTTTTGACAATTTATTATGAGTTCTGTGATGAATGGAAACCTGAAAACTGAGGCATTTAGCCAAATGACTTAGGTTAAAATAAAATATAGTTTTAAAGGTTTTGAGACATTGAGCTAGCATTTTTCTAATTTTATTTTTCTGAAGCCTAAAAAATATTGCCTGTTTTTCCAAACTTTAATTACTATACTGAATATGTTTTCATGATGAATAGGAGGCAGTAAAAAATTCTGATTAAATAGAAATGCTTTATAAAAGCTATCTCTCTATATAGTTCTGGCCAATAGAAACTCACCTTTAAAAGATTTATCAATCTTGACCAGGCAGTTAGTATGTCCCTTGCTGGAAAGCAATTCAAATCCGCTTTACATAAATTAGGCCATTTAAAATGATTTTTTCCCAAAGGCAACTTTCATCAGAAAATGAGTAGCTTACTACTAAAACAGTTACCCAATTTTAAAAGAGATATAGTAGTAATGTGATTTAAGAGTAATGACCAAAAAATGGGCAAACTCAAAAAAAAGTACAATATTTAGGATTCACGTTTCTAGGAATTTCTGATTTCTACATTTTTACGTTTTTTTTAGTCATCAGGGTGACATTCATGATATTAGGAATTGATTCTGTAGGCGGTTCTGTAGTGCAAAGCAAACATCTGCGTGCATAGCTCTGGGGGTAGGATATTGAAAAAAGGTTGAATGAAGTTATGGTAAATTAAAGGGTTACTATTTCTATGATTTCAGCTTTCATTTTGCAAACATTCCAGGTTACAGAAACAGGAATAAGAATTAGGCAAGGCCCTGGCACCAGCACTTATTTGGCAAGCCAAAGTGGCAAAATCAATTTTAATAAGAAAAGACAAATATTTAGTTTTCTGAAAGGCTTTTGGACATAATTTTGAGATTACAGAGTGCTAAGAGCAGACGTTTAGTCTTCTTATTCTTTCACTTTGAGATTTACAGTAGTTCCTGGGCATGCTTCTTGAAAGATTTTCATTCTCTTCTTTCTTGCTTTATTTTTTAAAAACAAATTTTAAGAGTTAGGGCCCAAAATAAAAACACTTGGGGGAATATTAGATTGGTGAATCATTTCCCTCTTTCTTTTATTTTGACAGTGAAAATGTATGAAGGTTACCAAGAAACTGGATTTCATCTAGGGACTCTTATTTTGTTTGGAATGTATCGGTTTGACCCTTGGTGTATTATCATCTAATGTTCATTCCACTGAAGCCACTAGATCAAGTCTGGGAGAATAAGCGCTTTCATAGTAATGAGTTTCAAAAAACAAAAGTGCAAGTATAAGAAAAACTTATGTACTGAATTTGCACTTCTCAAGGAAGTGAAGGCTAAACATATAACCCACAAAAATATTTGTTGGCATTTATCATCCTGAGCAGGTTTGTGTCTGCTTTTTTCTTGTGATCAGTGACATGACCCCAATGAAAGACAAATATTTCCAAGAACACATCAGCACTTACTTTAAAATTTAGTAGTTATATTAATGCCATAATGGAAGGTGAGACATCT
The DNA here is from genome assembly GCA_963574655.1 of Perodicticus potto. NCBI lineage: Eukaryota > Metazoa > Chordata > Mammalia > Primates > Lorisidae > Perodicticus > Perodicticus potto. The sequence continues at coordinate 9,738 of CAUYRH010140970.1, forward strand.
TCTGTATTTGCACATATATCACTCTATAAGATATGACATTTCAAAGTTGTTAAAAATAACTGGCTGTTCTTAATTCAATGTGCTCATACTTGATTTTAAGTTTTCCTCTCCATTTATAAAAAGTTTACAGATAGTGAAAAATGAGTTAGTTCTATTAATGAATGAAAGAATTTCAAAAATTTAAAAGATACCAGTTTTATATCATTTTCTTTAACAGATGAGTCAATTACAGAAGATCAATTAACATTAGTAATTTTGGAGTATTTTAACCCAAGTTATCATATTTGAATGATCTATTTAGTCGACTTAGAAGTCAACATCAAATTTCATAAAAGCAGAGCTTCATGACACAAACAATGCTCTTGGTGAATTAAGAAAACATTGCCGGGCAGTGCCTGTGGCTCAAAGGAGTAGGGCACTGGCCCCATATGCCAGAGGTAACGGGTTCAAGCCCAGCCCCAGCCAAAAGCTGCCAAAAAAAGAGAAAGAAAACATTGCCATAGAAAGGCACTTGAGAATTGTCGTGGCACCCATATCACTCACAATTTTGTTCAAACAGATTGTAAAAGTCTACCAAGCTAAACATATAAGCTAATGATTAAAATATACAACCAATTTTATACATACACAATATTGTAAACAAATGAGAAAATTTATGTGTTGAAACTATTAATACCAAAATACTTCTGCCTTAGCAGTAAATGTCTTCTCTTTGCTAATTATCAATTGGATTTTGAAAGTGGTGTTGTCTTAAAATTATTTCTACAAAATGTAAGGAAACAGTTGAACAAATCAATCTATGAGAATGTGAACAGTTTACAAGGCTAATTTTGAAATGTTTGAAATTGCCATTTTTAGTATCTCAAATTGTGGGAGGAATCTTTGGATGGACTTCCTGTTTCTTCTCTGTTTTTCTTTTTCTGATGAGAAGGTAAGAGGAGTTTATTAACTTGCCAACAGATGAGGAGGAGGGAGACGACTACCTACAATGCCACAGTCCTCAAAATGAGCAGAAATACAGGGCTTTAAAAGGTGGGTCTCAGCTTCAGGAAATTGATGAATAGATCTTGATCATAGCATTTCTGCTGAAGATAATTCCATCGTCTTCACCCACCTGGAGGCCCACCTGGACCTCTCCTGCCCTGTGTGGGCAGTAGGTGCAGTTCTGTTGAGCCAAAGAACAAAAACCATCCCCTCTCCCTCCCAACCACCGGCCTGAAGCAGGGATGCAGGTCTTAGCTCTCCAAAAGGAGTGGGGGTTATTTTAAAAGGGATAGAACATTTTTGCCTTTCTTTTTTTCCAGGCCATTCCTTCTTTTGCATATTCCCCTCAGTCCGTATTTCCCTTCTGTATCTCTGGGGAGAGGAATGACATATCCCTTCAGCTCCTTCCTGCTGCACTGGGGAGATGTTTTAGATGGAAAGTTTATACTTATGTGTGCCCTTGCAAAGCTTTGCCAGTGTATTTAAAACAACAGATTACCATGCAAAAACATTGTAAGTGAAGACTACAACAGTGAGGATTTTTTTTTTTTTGAGACAGAGTCTCACTCTGTTACCCTAGGTCGAGTGCTGTATTGTCATCCTAGCTCACAGCAACCTCAAATTCTTGGGCTCAAGTGATCGTCTTGCCTCAGCCTCCCGAGGAGCTGGGCCCCAGCTCCTCGGGAGGCTGAGGCAAGACAAAGCCTGCCTAGTTTTTCTTTTTTCTTTTTTTTTTTTTTTTGAGACAGAGCCTCAAGCTGTCACCCTGGAGAGAGTGCTGTGGCATCACAGCTCACAGCAACCTCCAATTCCTAGGCTCAAGCGAGTCTCCTGCCTCCGCCTCCCAAGTAGCTGAGACTACAGGTGCCCGCCACAACGCCCGGCCATTTTTTGGTTGCAGCCGTCATTGTTGTTTGGCGGGTCCGGGCTGGATTCGAACCCGCCAGCTCAGGTGTATGTGGCTGGCGCCTTAGCCCGTTGAGCCACAGGCGCCGAGCCAGAGTTTTTCTATTTTTAGTAGAGACAGGAGTCTCACTCTTACCCAGGCTGGTCTGGAACTCCTGAGCTCAAGTATTCCCCTTACCTTGCTCTCCCAGAGTGGTAGTATTACAGCCCTGAGCTACAGTATCTGGCCAACAGTGAGAGTGATAAAGCGAAATGGACTGTTGCCTTATACACAATGTGTGATACATGGCTGGGCTGGAAAGAAATATGAAACCTCTGAGTGCAGAGGTAGTAGTTGCACCCTGTGTGTGATCCTAGAGATTGGGTTCAGTAATTCAGAAATCATTCACAGCACCAAATAAGGTATAGGATGACAAATCCATTAGTAAGCCAGATCAACAGAAGAGGTGATGGCCCTTGGAAATCCTCAGCATGGGGTTGTCTCTCTATCCTATAAACAGAATAAATAATCAAAGAAAAGTTAGAAAACAGATCATTTTCATTTTTGCCTTTTCCTTAAACAGATACTTGATATTACCTAAAGGCTAGCCCCTCCCATGGGGGTTTGGGTCTTCTTCTTCCATGGGCTCTTACAAACTGTTTCGTAAGGGCTTAACTTAAGACTCCTTCTGAGAGCCACTATTATCCAAAGAACAAGCAGCAATGCCCTGTCCCACTTTCTTGCATTAATTCTAGGATGCACGCAATTTCCATTGTAGACACAGGGCTTTGCTTACTTGCTGGACTATCTCCACTACAAAGAGGGTCCATTATCATTCTGTATGGAGAGGGGAACCTATGACCACCTTAACAACTTATGAGATCACTGAGTCCACCATGTCTAGCTCCTTAGAAAGGTGGTTCGCCAGGTTCCCTCCGAGGGTCCACTTGAAGAAGTTTATGGGCAATCACAGAACATTGTTCAACATACCCAGGTAGGATATATGCTACCCATGGCCAGCAGCATGTCATGTCAAAGCCACTGAACAATACTGTGAGAGGATGGTCTTTTTACCTCCTGGCAGTAGCAGCTACTTGTGAGTTGGCTGCAAATACTCTCAATCCTGCCATCCTTTTGCTTTTACAACATGAGTGTTTAAAGGTTCTGTAGGTTGTGTATTCTAACAAGATAGATCTGTAACATTAGCTGATGCCAGAGCAAGTCTGAGATCCTTTTCACTGACAGAGTGATACAGGATTCTGCCATTTAGGGCTGGACAGGGACCCCAGTTTCCTAGACATAGGCAGTTTCATGTAAGTCTGGCCTTTTCTGAAGTGGTCACCCTGCAGGTTTTTTTCCGGGAGCTAGAGGGACTGCATTTATTTGTTAATACACTCATCAACATTGAAAAGGTGTCTTTCATCTCCTCAGTCCTGACCGAGTATAATTCTCAAGACTTTGTATCCCTCTAAACAGAAGATGCATGAGAGACTTCCCACTTGGATCTTTACTTCTTCTAGAAGTGCTGGTGCTTTTTGTTCTGTCTGTATTCCTTTCTATCTAAGATCCTGTCTTACCACTGATCTGTGGTACATGAGTTCATTTTAAAATCTCTGAGACCAAGGACCTACTACAAAAATTCCCCCAATAAGACCTACTTTATAGACAATGGGGGCTAGATGTATGGTGACCGTGGCCGCAGCACTGATGCCTGAGACTTCAGCCCAGGAAGCTGAGTTGCAGGTATTTAGAGGAAAACTGGTAAACATATGCTTTTATGACTGTTCACGTTCACAGTGACAATTGAAAGAGAGTCTCATGAGGGCAGGAAATAAGAATATTAAGTATGTCACTGAAATATTGACCTTAACACAGGATAATCCTGAGCCCAAACAGGTGGCCAGCATGGCAAAAAGAAATCAAGCCACTGGTCAAGCTGCTAAAGTGGTCACTGGAGGCAATCTGTCCTCTGGGGTCCTTGCTAGCCCAGTCAGATTTATATCTCCCTTAAAGCTAAAGACTGGGTTTATGCCATTCAAGATGGCACAGCTAAGTGGAGACAGAATTCTCGTGAACTCATTCTCTTACTGAAGTTCTGGTTCAGCACCTTAAGAGTGCCTACATCAAGACACAGTTTATGAGTGTGATGCTTTAATGGATTTTTGGATCCTCATTTGTGAAGATACTGTTTGAAACAGATTTTTTATGTGCCTGGTATTGTCCAAGGACAGAGGAATTACCCACTGCATAAAGAGCCCAATATCTGAGGTCTAACCTTTTTAACAATTGGGAGTTTCACTCCATGGAATATACCTTTCCATGCTGGGCAGAGCCTTGCCCTACCCGAGTGGAGATAGCATCTAAAATTTCAAGATGGGCTCTTACCAGGACCTGCTGGCACAGTACAGGGCCTTTCCTGAGTTTCTGCACATGTACTGTAGCACAGAGCAGCACAGGCATGGATGATGGGCATCCCTAGTGATGGAAAGAGGACAAGCAGATGGAGACAATGGCATGCTGGTGATGAGGGCCATGGATAGGAGCTTAGCAGAGCCTCCTACAGTGAGCATGACAGCAGGCACCACAGCAGCATAGCTGAACTGCAGAAATCTATGGCTAAGAGGGAAGGAAGCCTGAAATCAACCAAGGAAGAGGCAGAAAGGGACGGTTAAACTGTCTATGTCCTGGGACTTCCCTTCCCGTTGCTGCCATGGCTTCTAACTACTGGTCAGTCTCTGGACCAACAGGCCCATTGTCTACAGAACCCTGAATTTCCTATTTATAATGGTTAAGTTTATATTCTACACTGAGATAGAATGATATTGAGTAAGGTTCTGATTTTCAGCATCTATATTTGGCAAAACATTTAAATGAATTATAAATAAGTAAAACTTATTTGATAAGTTTTGCCTCATAAAATTATTTGTTGAAGAAATGGATCCAGACTGGAAATAAACAAATATAGTTTTAAATATTTACATACTTTAAAATAGAAACTTAGAATTGAATACAGTCTCCATTTAGCTTTATTTACTCTGAGTTTATCAGGTACTTCAACATAGGTTGAAAGATTGTACTTCATCAATATTATGACAAACAGAAGAAGAGTCAACTAAAGATAACAATTTAAGATTTTTTCACCATAAAATGTGCCTTTGAAGAAGATTACACAGAATTTTATAAAAATAGACCATATATAAAGAAATGCATTCTTGAATGAAACCAGTTCCATGATATAAAAGATATATACATATACATGTATATTTCAAGACTAAAGATTCTGTTGGTGGTATTCTTAAAGTTCAAATTTGAATTTCACTTTAATATACATGGATATATTTTGCTTTTATTTCTCAAGTATCTTACCTTTGAAAATAGTTTGGGCAAAGATCTATCTAATTGATAGATGAACGTAAAATAAAAGTTACATCATCAACAAATAAATTTTTATAAAAAATGTTTTGTAAAATTATGTAATGTTAAATTTTTTAACACACTCATTCAAAGATGTTCTGGCTTTGATGAGAAATCAAGTAATCAGAATACTCTTATTTATCACTTCCTCTACCAGAATGCACAGTAACAACTGAGGTGAAAGATTAGAGGGATATTTGCTCACAAAGCATAATCATCAAATTTGGAGCACTACACTACCACTGAGATGAAGCACAATTAATAGGGCAGGAAAAGCAAAAGTTTTAAGAAATATTATTAAAGAGATGGAGTCTGTGGGTAAAATAGAGAGAATAAGCAGTCATGAAGAAGAGCAAACGATGAATAAAGTCTATGAAAAATATTGCAGCTTGAATACAAATTCCGTGGACAAATTGAACAATAGTACAGCCCAAAATAAATAATAAATTAGAATACTAAGTTGTAATCTATCGGAGGCCACAAGGAAGAAATGAAAAAGAACTAGGCTGGGCACCTGTAGCTCAGTGGCTAGGGCACCACCCACGTACACCAGGAGCTGGCAGGTTCGCACCCAGCCTAGACCTGCCAAACAACGATGGCTACAACCAAAAGCTGGTAGTTGTGGTGGGCGCCAGTAGTCCCAGCTACTTGGGAGGCTGAGGCAAGAGAATTGCTTAAGCCCAGGAGTTGGAGTTTGCTGTGAGCTGTGATGCCACAGCACTCTACCAAGGGTGACATAGTGAGACTCTGTCTAAAAAAAAAAAAAAAAAGAAAAGAAAAAGAAGAACTATTAAAAACAGAGAAGGTGATGGGTGCATAAAATACATATGTTATGATGTGTAGAGTAGGAGACAGGAAAGAACAGTGAGAAGAGTGGGAGGAAAATGAATATTTGAGAAAACAATAACCTATAGTTTCTCCTAATTAAAGAAAAATTAATTCAGGTTGAAAAATTTCCTAAACTGTGGTACAATATAGATTTTAAACCCCCTACATGTGGAGACATTATATTTAAATAATGACTTTAAATATAATAAAAATCTCTAAAATCTTTCTTTCAAAGATAGCCATCTATAATGGAATAAGACACAGATTTATTTCAGTTTTCTCAGTTGTAGTAAGTGAGTAAACAGGGGAGTTAGCAATAATTTCAATGTGCTGAAGGAAAAGAACCTCAAGTCAAGATTTTAAAAAATGTCACCCAATTGTTATTTAAAAGTGAAGACAAAATAAGAATTTCTTGAGCATACTGAGCGTCAAATGGTTTACACATATGACTCTCTTGGAAAATAGTCTTGGATGAGGTAGCCTAGTAATAAAGTAAGTCCAGAGTTGCCCAAGATACATGGATATGCAAGATGTAGCAGCTACTTCTTATGTGGTTCCCAGTATCATCTGTCTTTAAATACTCAAATGCAGGGGCAACACCTGTGGCTCATCGAGTAGGGTGCTGGCCCTATATACCGAAGGTGGCGGGTTCAAACCCGGCCTCGGCCAAACTGCAAAACAGAAAAATAGCTGGGTGTTGTGGAGGGCACCTGTAGTCCCAGCTACTCTTGAGGCGAAGGGAAGAGAATCGCCTAAGCCCAAGAGATGGAGGTTGCTTGTGAGCTGTGTGATATCACGGCACTCTACTGAGGGCAACAAAGTGAGACTCTGTTTTTACAAAACAAAAAAAAAAAAATCAAATGCAATTTCTTTTCTTGACTGAACACCCACTGAAACACATGTTAAAAAGATAGATCCAGAAGATATAAATATTATGAAAAAATGTTATTTTGAAATAACATTGCAGTGTTCTTTCGAAATTATTAAAAAGAATCTTGAAAATCCAGGAAAAAAAAAGATTTATATTCACTCGAATATATTCCTCTCATATCAAATGAATATAACCTAAATAAAAATACTTAAAGAATATTTAAATGTTTAAATAAAAAAGGGTAGCCCTGTAGATTCCTTATGCCTATGTAATAAATAAGTGACCACTAAATGCCATTTATGTATAAAAGATAAATTATGAGAAATTTATGAAACACTTGAAGCTTGAATCACAGTAAAACTACTACCTTTCGAAATCTGAGGCACAGCTAAAGCAGTACACAAAAGGGAATTTATTCTTGAAATACCTATATTAAAAGGAGCAACTGGCATAAATTGAGGGATCCTATTGGGATCAAATGGAAGAAAATAAGAAAAATAATCATATACATAAATGAATAAACAAATAATAATAAAGAAACTACCTTACTGCTTAAAAATCCAACATTAACAAGAAATGGAGTGGCACTGAAACATGCCTGTCACCCGTTACTCAGGAAGCTGAGGCAGAAGAATCCTTTAAGGCCAGGAGTTCAAGGCTAGCCTGGGCCACACAGTGAGACCCTGCTTCAAAATAAATGAACAAACAGGCACACAAAAGGAAATGGATGGGGGAGAAGAAAGTTGAATTATTCATAATTAAATCATGTACTTACTTTTGTTTATATTTGCTTCTCTCTAAGACAGCAGAGATGAAAGTAAAAACAATTAGAAGATATTAGCCATACAACTGAAAACAAGGAGTAAATATGCAAATTTCAGAAGAGTATAAAATGTGGAAATTGATATGAGAATAAGTAGAACACCAACAGGCATTAAAATAATGAAACTAGAAATAGAAGATTGGAATCTGTAATTATTAAGATTAGAGTAGTAATTACAAAGATACTTTTAACTACAGGAAATGTACATCATAATAAGACCTTTGCCTTGTTTCTATTCTTATGTAAAATGAGTCTTTTCATTTCCAAGGTAAATATGATGCTTCCTGTAGTTTTTGGTATAAAAATCTGTATCTGTTAAATATGCATTCCAGCAAACATAGATATAAAAAGAAATGAAGAATAAGTGTTAAAAGGAAATATGTTTGACTGCAAATGATATATCACCCACAGAATCAATAAACAAACTAGTAGAACAACTATGAGATTTTGTTCAAATCTTAAAATGCAAGAATAACTTACAGAAGTCAACAGCATTCCCCAAACAGGAAATAACCATACAGAAATAAAGTTAGAAGCAAGTTTCTATTCCCATGCAAGAAATATATCGGACATAGTGTATAACATGTTGATGGAGAAAAAAAAAGTCAAACTTTATCAGAAAATAAAAAGTAGGTTCAGGATAAATGGAGTAATTCAGTGGTATTTGAAAGAGGGAGGTGTTTGCTTATTATTTTGTTTACCTAATATTTTATTTTTATTTCGATTCAAACAATTCTGCTCTTTCTTTCATCAGATTTCAAGTTAAAGACATAAATTCATTTCTACAATGAAGTAAGACAAAGATTTTGCATACAGATTTTTTGCAATGATTTAAGTATAATTTTTCTTTTCATCCACCCATTTCCGTATTTCTTATGTGTAGACACGTAGGGATAACATTCACAACTTTCTAGAAATCAAAATTGGTCCTGACATTAAAAAATACTGATGATATTAAGCCTCTGTTCCTGAAACATTATTTTTTAGTTTTGAAATTTTTTCAGATTAATATGAGGGTGCCCACCATTAGGTTACATTGTTTGCATTTGTAAGGTAAAATCTGAAATGCAGTTGAGTCTTTCACCTGGTAGTGTGCCATATACCCCTCCATTGCACCCATTAGTAGGATCTTACCAACCCCTCAGCTGCCCTTCTACCTCCCTGCTTCTTCAATTTAATTGTGTTTTTCTGTAGTTGTTTTTCTAATAGTTTCAACATAATAGAAACTATTGGGTGCATGGGACGCTTGCTTTTCCAATCTTCAGGTACTTAGGAGAATGTTCTCCAAATTCATCCAGGTAAATACAAAAGATACAAAATCTCCATCTTTTATGACTGAATAGTATTTCATGGTATACACACATCAAGGTTTATTAATTCATTCATGTGCTGATGGGCCACATCTTTGCAATTGTGAATTGAGCTGCTATAAATGTTCAAGTGCAAATGTCCTTTGATAAGATGATTTTTTTTCTTCTGGGTAGATACCTAGTAATGGGGTCTACCATTAATACCTGGATGCATAGAAATAGAATCTACCAAATGGAAGGTCTACTTTCAGCTCTTTGAGGATTTTCCATACTTCTTTACAAAAAGGCTGTTTTAGCTTGCAATCCCACCAGCAGTGTATAAGTGTTGCTCTCTCTCCATACCCATGCCAGGATCTGTTGTTTGGGGGCCTTGTGAAATGGGTTATTCTCACTGGGGTTAGGCGATATCTCAAGGTGGTTTTGATTTGCACTTCTTCGATAATTAGGGACAATGACCATTTTCCATGTGTTTGTTGGCCATTTGTCCTCTTGGGAAAAGATTCTGTTTGTGTCTGTTGCCCAATGATTTGTGAGGTTGTTTGCTGTTTTCTTGTTGATTTGCTTGAGTTCTTTATAAATTCTGGTTATACCTGCTTGTCAGATTCAAAACATGCAAAGATCTTCTTCCCTTTGTTGTTTGTCTATTTGCTTTGTTGATCATGTCCTTAGCCGTACAGAGACTTTTAAACTTGATCTGATCCCCCTAAATTATTTGCAGAAAAGCAAATTCATCCCCCTTGGTATTTGTGGTCTGTATTTTTCTTTCAGGACTTAATCCTGTTTATATTTGCTCCCAACCCTACAATGTATGTATGTAAAAGTGTTAGACACAGGCATCTGTAACTCCTATGGTCTAAGCAGAAAAGACACAATCAGGTAGCTATTTAAAGACAGCCCAATTATTTACCAAACATATTCAGGAACAATGAATATTGTGCAAGTGATTAACTGGTTAATGGCATTTTGTCATATATAAGACTCCTAGAAGAAATGAATTTTATCAAAAAGTGGTTCATGTATAAAATTATATGATTGAGTTTTAAATATAATCAAATGTTTCCATGTAATTATGGTTCCTATACTATTACTTGTTCTAATAATTATAGGTCAATAATCATAATAAAAAACAGTCCAATATTCTCTTCCAATACCGAACACTAACTACTCAAGGAATATGGACATATCTTAAATAAATAAATAGAGGAAGCAGAGAAATTAGAAGTGTAAAAAATAAATAGTAAAAAATGGAAAAAGAATTAATTGTTCTATGACACACTATAGTTCCCGAAATAGTAAATGTTTTTCATGAAATACAGCAAATGGACACTGACTAATCCCATTCAACATCAACCCAGTCTCATTACTTGATCAATAACAAAGGCCCTTATTCTTCCCCTAATGTTTATCCTGCTTTATTTACTTGAAATTCCCATCTTCATTTTATTTTTCTGGTGTGGCTATAGAGAGAAGAGCTCCAGAATTTTACCATTCTTATGCCTAAATGTTCTTTCCAATGGTATGTTTCTTTCTTTCTTTCTTTCTTTCTTTTTTTTCTGGGCCAGTGTTGCAGGAGTCTCTGCTGATTGATCTGAGATAGAGACAAGTGGAGGAAGTAGAGTTTGTATGGAAGAGAATCTGCACCAAACACTCACCTCACATCCTTTGGTTGGCCCATGCCAGCTCTGTGAGTGGATAGCTTGTTAATTAGCTAATCATGAACCCTAAAAAGCATAGTATATAACTTAATTTCCTTTGGGTTTCTGCGCCAAAGTATTTCACAGAGGGAAATTAGACATTCCATGGGTTACCATAAAACAAGACGTAAGTAGATGTTATTAAAACCATCAGACATTACTGTTACAAATAGCTTAGTTTCCCCCAAATAATAAATAAATAACATTTGCATTTGGACATTTTCATCTTTCTGCACATTTCCATGCTTCGAAAGGCAAGTGTGAATGTCCCCTTCAAAAGGAAGTGCTGTTGTATATTTTTTCAGAGAAGCAAACGCTGCTTTTCCCATTCCTGCTGTGAGTTGCTTAGAACATCATTTCCAATGAATGTGCCAATTTGGGAAATGGTGCGAGCCAAGGCGTCCTGATTTCAAAACCAGTTTGCATCACTGTGAATATTGCATTTCTGGTTTTTGCATGTAGGATCAAAATGATGAAAGCTGACTTGCTCTTTCATGATCTAGAGAAGGCTTAGTTTTTGGTCAAGAATCACTGACAGCTTTCCATACATTTACTTGAATGCTGTGTTTTTCACTCATTCACTCACTTATTCACTTACTCACTCACTCAAGGAATTTGAATTTATTATTGTTGATTGTCACATTTGTCGAGCTCTACTCAGCCAGAGGCTTGGGAGACCAGAAGCTGTGGTGTAAGGATTAGAGTGTTAGCAAGACTTTCTGGGGCTGGAGTTCAGGGCCGATCTCCAGCCTCAGAAAAGAGTGTAAACTAGAAAACCAAGGCAAAACCAAATTCATAAGACTTGAGAAATTATTATGTGAAAATGAAGATATTTAAGAAAAAGTTGTAGCCTAAGTACATGAGAGACATAGATTCAGCTAATTAAAGCTTGTCCCCTGATGGTGTCTGGCTGTACCGATAACTGAGTGCCTGGAAATCACAGCATTGGCCTTTCCTCCGTCCTGCCTGACTACTGGCCCTCATGGAAGCTCAGGGTATATAGAATTACTGAAGATTTCTCATTAACAATTTAGAAGTCAAATCTACAGTTTCTTTGACTAAAGGAGAAAGAAATATTATATATATATTATTATATTATTATAATCGTTTCATATTACCCTAAACATACAAAAGAACACAGGCTTTTGGGAAAACAACAATAACATAACAGGGATAAAATAAGCATCTAAATAATCCAACCACCCTTTATCTTCTGAAAAAATAAATCTCTGATGATGAAGGAGATCACTCATTTGGTTTAAATTCTCCCAATTATCTAAAGCATCATACAACTTTTGAATTGTATTTTGCCCTTTGTATATGGACTTGCTCTTAAATTTCCTTTTTAGCATAACAATTGTTCCTTTACCAAAATTCTGTTCTCAACTTTTCTGCTTTTCTTTCCACTGTCTGAAAGCGGTTCAGGGGTATACCTAGAGACGAGACCAGGAATGGTTCAGGCCAAGTTTAATGAAAAGGGACAGAGATCAGCCAGGACAAAGATGGTAGCTGCAATGCGGGTGATTGGAGGGAGGAGGAAGATTCCACAGGTTGCTAGAAGGTTTTGGTGGGCTAGGGTCTTTCTGGCAGAACTCTCGTTGTGGAGCCAGCTAGGCCTTTGGTTGTAAGGGAGGAAGAGGGGGAAGGATTTAGACCCCCCACTGTCTTTATTCAGAGACTACAGTTCTTTCTCACTAGGTGAGAGATTGCTGAATCTCTCCAGTCCTGACCTCTCTCTGAAGCTCCAATTAATTTGTGTCCCACCAGCTTCTGTGATCTCATACCTCAAGACACCTCCCTATGGCAGCTTATAATTTGCTTGTTTTTTGGACAAGCTTATGCCCAAAAGCACATTTTTCATTTTTCAAATATATGACTTTTATTACAGTGGTGAAATGTGTCTTCCTATAAAAATTTATTCTTTTCTTAACCATCTGTACAAACTTTAGGGAGGACACACGGGCAGGCTATCAAACTCGTGTAGTTATGAATATACTTGTCTCCATCACACGTGATTGGCTTGGTTAGCTTCTTTCTTTAGATTGTATCTGTTATTTAACATAATAATCCAGTAGTTTGGCAACATGGGAGAGGGTTACCAAAATGTAAAACAATGAGTCAATCAAGTAACTTGTTAATTGCTTGAGCCTTTTATTCTATCCATTTTCTTTCCAACTGGGGAAGCAAAGCGGGCTTAGAAATAGCAAACTAAAGTTTAAGGAAAGAAAAAAAGATTCTTAATCCTAGTATTCCTTAGTCTTGAGAATTGAAAAAGATGGTGGTTCCTTTAAATATAATCCCCAATACACATATACAGTCTTTAGACTCTCAGGATTTCTAGACCTTGGCACTATTGAAGTTTGGTCTTAATAATTCCTTTCTGTGTTGAGCTACACACTGTAGGATGTTTAGCAATGCCCTTGGCTCTAGCCACTGGCTTCCAACAGTACTCTCAAATTGTCTCCAGACTTTGTCAAATGTCTCCTGAAGAGCAAAACTGTCCCCACTTGAAAATCACTGCTCTGTGTGAAGGCAGAAGATAGGGAATGCTATGATTTGAGCCCATTGCTATCATGAATGGTTTGCCACCCTGGCTGCATGTTATAATCACCTAAGGTACCTGAGAACAGTAAGTCCCTCAAGTGATTTTACTTCCATGGATGTGTGTGTAATTGCTCTGTGCTGGAGGAGGGGAGTGGGTCCCAAATATTTAAAAATGCTCTAACAGGTAACCTAGATTGAAAACCCTGGCTCTTAAAAAACAATGACTACCCAAATATGAGGCCTCAACTCATTAAGAGAATTGTGTCTGTACTCTGCAATCGTGGACATTTTGGAGCACTAAATTCACAGCACATGTTTCACTGTCACGGCTTTATTCATTAAGTATCTTATGTCAGCACAAAATAAATAGCTGAAATCTATAAAAGTCACCAAAACATCAGTTGGCATATTCTGCATGGAAGAACATCTTGAATTAGATTTCATTATGCATTAAGTATAAAATAAAATTGTCTACACAAAATAAAACTTTATCACTTGTTCAGGGCCTCATTTTACCTTGTGTTAAGGAGGGTGTTAAGCCAGCTCTCTAACCCTTGTTTAAATTGGTGGTTGGGTGGATGGACAACACATTTGAAAATAATGAAAGTGACAATGTAGTTCTGTTCGAACTGCAGTGTTTTTTTTTTTTTTAAAGACCTCAATTGCCTTTACTTAACAATACTCAAACTATTGGTTCAAAAGTTATAAGGAGAAATAAATACAAATCTCAAACTCACTAGTTTATTTATATCTGGATATTTTAAAAAATAATGATTGGAAATAAATGTGGTCTGTGAATTTGATCCATTCAATTGTGGAATGCACTTCTCCATTTTGGTGGACAAAAATTTGACTATCTCCCTATTTTTCTTACCCATTTGAGGCTTGTATGTACTATATCAGTGGATACTGTGCTTCTTAATGGATTTTTAGTTTCTGCCCTAAATTTCCCCTAAAGTTTTGTTCACATTGTTTTTTATTTGGATTGTTAACCATAACTTATAAACTGTAGAATGGTTCCAGCCAGGGTGAGTATCAATAATTTAAAGGGAGACATTTAAAAATTTTGTAATGTCGAAGCACAATTTCAATTTTCTGGAGTAACTGTTTCTTTAATGAACATGTCTTTAGCTGTAATAAATTATCAATGTTATTTAATAAAAAATAAGCACAGTTGAGAGGAAAATATGCTCTTTAAAAACTTTTAATAATCTTTTCATGTAAAATGTATAATCTGAGAGTGAGTGATTGGAGTGTGCAGCAAAGATTCATAACACACACTAACGTGGAGTTTTTTAGACAGTTTTACCCGTATCATGCTTAGACACGATCATAGAAGTGCTTAATTAATGGTGTTGAATTAAGTAATTGATGACAAAGTACATATATGTTCTTAATATGTGCACGTGTGCAAGCCCATATTTGCATAATATGCTTGAGATTCCATTAGATCTTTATCTTTAAAGAATTATGAAGATCATGGGTGGCTCCTGTGGCTCAGTGAGTAGGGCACCAGCCCTATATACCGAGGGTAGTGGGTTCAAACCTGGCCCCAGCCAAACTGCAACAAAAAAATAGCTGAGCATTGTGGCAGGTGCCTGTGGTCCCAGCAAGTTGGGAAGCTGAGGCAAGAGAATATTATTTCTGAGATAATAGGCAAATGGGAGAAAAGAAGTTTAAATGAATAAAAACACCAGAGGCTAGTTCACCTCCTTCATTTACTTGAATAGAGATAATTTCTATTTATGGAAAAAATAAAGTCAATATTAAGTACAAGGTTTTAAATATAAATCAAAGTACATCGATACCATAAAATATTAAGCCCTAAATAAATGGAAATTCTGTCAGTTATTACTGATAATAAAAGCAAAACTATAAAACTTTATTGTTAAATCTTCCCCATTAGATCACTCATTTTCTCAACTATGGTAATACTGCCGACCTACACTGCCATATAACTTAAATCTTCATTATAATGTTCATCAGGTAATGTAATGTAATGTTAGCAATTAATTTACAGTTTCAGTTTGAAATCCCACAGAAGAGAATGACTGTTTTGGCTTTGAGAACTTCAGAAATCTGAAATCATATGCACTTGTATCTGTAAGAGAACAATCTGTGGCATGGCAAGAATGATGTCATGTTGAAATGAAACTGCCATGGTGGGCAATGTTTGACCCCATAGCAAGGTATTCTGCAGTAAGATCTTTAAACAATGTCTACAGATAAGCCCTCCTAAAGATGCCTACTAACCTTCCCAGCTTAGCAAGAAAGTGAAGATGTTAGTTACCAACTTTACCCTTAAGGCTTGCTACATAAAGATTTTCTGGTGGGTTGTGTGGGGAGCCATTTTTGGCCACCTGAGACATTGCTTTTATTCTTAAGTTCCTACTAAAGGTTTTTTCCTGAGAAACTGAGTTTATTAGTCTTTTTGTTTTTGGCTTTTCAGCTCCTTCACCTTTAGGGATAGGTTTGCATACATCTGTTCACTGTGAGGTAGTACCAATAAATAAATAAATAAATAAATAAATAAATAAATAAATAAATAAAGAGTAAAAACAAAACACTAATTTGGAAAGTCTATTAAATAATAGTGAATGCAAATATGTTGAGTCTTATATATCATATATCACTGATAAACCATAAAGGTTGTCTCTTTGTTAGTATGTACTTTCTTTATATATATATATGTGTGTGTGTGTGTGTGGTTTTATTGTTTGGGATTCATTGAGGGTACAAAGAATTAGCTTACACTGATTGCATTTGTTAAGTAAAGTCCCTCTTATAATCATTTCCAGCTTAAAGAGGAGGAGGTTCCACCATGACCCTCCATCCTCGTCCCCTCTCCCCACTCTTTCTTTCCCCTACACTCCACCTTGTATTATCTCATCTACTGCCTTCGTGTTAGGATTCAGTATATTGGATTCTTGCTTCTCCATTCTTGTGATGCTTTACTAAGAAGAATGTGCTCCACCTCCATCCAGGTTAATACAAAAGATGTAAAGTCTCCATCTCTTTTAATGGCTGAATAGAATTCCATGGTTTACACATACCATAACTTGTTAATCCATTCCTGGGTTGGTGAGCCTTTAGGTTGTTTCCACATTTGGGTCACTATAAATTGAGCTGCAATAAACAGTCTAGTGCAAATGTTATTACGAAAAAAGGAATTTTTTTTCCTTCTGGGTAGATGCCTGGTGATGGGATTTGCAGGATCAAATGGGAGGTCTAATTTGAGTTCTTTGAAGATTCTCTATACTTCCTTCCAAAAAGGTTGTAATAGTTTGCAGTCCCACCAACAGCGTAAAAGTGCCCCCCTCTTCCTCACATCCAGCATCTGTAGCTTTGAGACTTTGTGATGTGGGCCATTCTCACTGGGGTTAGCTGATAACTTAGGATGGTTTTGATTTTTATTTCTCTGATGATTAAGAACAATGAGCATTTCTCATATGTTTGTTAGCCATTCATCTGTCTTCTTTAGAGAAGGTTCTATTCATGTCTCTCTCCCAGTGATCAAAACTGTCTTTATTTTCTAATGTAAAGAAAACAAGCATGGCTTAGTTTCCATCATTTCAATTAAATTAACAGGCATTATTGTGTAAATTTGAACATTTACACTACAGAACAAATAACTTTTTTTTTTTTTTGAGACAGAGTCTCTCTTTGTAGCCCTCAGTACAGTGCCATGGCATATCATATTTTAACATCTTATTCTAATCCTAGCACTCTGGGAGGCTGAGGCAGGTAGATTGGTTAAATTTAAGATTTCTAGATCAGCCTGAGCAAGAATGAGACTCTGGCTTGAAGAAATAGCCAGATGTTGTGATGGGCTCCTGTAGTCCTCGCTACTTGGGAGGCTGAGATAAGAGGATCACTTGAGCCCAAGAGTTTGAAGTTGCTGTGAGCTATCTATCACCGCACTCTACCCAGGGCAACAGAGACTCCGTATCAATAATAATAATATCTTTTTTCAGTAGTTTCCCAACTGTAAGAGTAAGCATTTCACAAACAGAAACCCAGTGTCACAGGACTGTAATAATATTTCAGTTCATCACGTACTGACTTCTTGGCTGGACAGAATACCAAAGTGCACAGGCTGATGATGTAATAATAATCTGAGCTTTAATTGCAGGTCTGAGACAAAGCCTTTTGCTTTTTTCTCAGGTTCCTTTTTCTCAGTCTGAAAATTTTCTTTCCATAATCCCACAGCACAATTTCTGATCATATATTCTTGAGAATTTTAATCGTGGAAAATCAACTTTGCAATTTTAGCTCAATTTTGATACCTTAACTTTTCTAAGAAACAAGGAATTGTGGCCTGTGACAGTGATTCCTTTTTTTTTTTTTTACTTTTTTTGTTGAGATAGAGTCTGACTGTGTCACTCTAGGTACAGTGCAGTAGTCACAGCTCACAGAAACCTCAGACTCTTGGGCTGAAGTGATCCACTCATCTCAGACTCCAGAGCAGCTATGACTTACAGATACAGCCACCACACCTGGCTAATTTTTCTATTTTTAGTAGAGATGGTGTCTCACTCTTGCTCAGGCTGGTGTCAAACTCCTGAGCTCAAGAAATCCACCTGCCTCGGCCTCCCAGAGTGCTGATTAACAGGCAGGAGCCACGACCTGAGGAAGGGATTCTTTCCTACACCACTACCATTCATCCTTGTGAGTATCTGCTTTATGAATGAAAATGAAAGCAGAATTGTTGTTTGCTTTCCTAGACATTTATTTGTTCACCTGCCCATTAAACATGGGTTCATTCTAGGCAATAGTGCATAGATATTCGAGGCTTTCCATCAGCGAACTCTCAGTGAACTCAGTCCAGGTATACCCATGCAGCGTCTCTGCTCTGTTTTGTGGACTATCAATTTTGGTATCACATGTTACCGATAGGAGCCCCAATTTTTCACATGATATCATTTATTTTTCCTTATGAGAAATTAGTTTTTTAAGAAACAAATCATACTTTAGATAGAGTTTGCCACCTGAGTGTGATTCTGCAAATGCATTCATCATCGGTGTGTGGTTGAATTGAGTGTACACTCCTGAGAGTTGTGACGATCACTGTATGTTAGGAGAGAATTGAAACGTTAATATCTTTGGTCCTGTTATAATAATCTCCCAAAGTGCACCATAATGGCAACAATTTAGACTACTTTAAAAACAGTAGTGTTGGCTCGGCACCTGTGGCACAAGGAGCTAAGGTGCCAACCACATACACCTGAGCTGCTGGGTTGGAATCCACCCCGGGCCTGCCAAACAACGACAGCTGCAACCAAAAATAATAATAATAATAATGATAATAATAATAATAACAACCCAGTGTTGTGGCAGGAGCCTATAGTCCCAGCTACTTGGGAGATGGATGCAGGAGAATAGCTTGAGCCCAGGAGTCGGAGGTTGCTGTGAGCTGTGATGCCACAGCACTCTACCCGGGGCAACAGCTCGAGGCTCTGTCTCAGAAAAAAAAAATTCAAAAACAGTAGTGTGAAATGAATGTGTGTTTGAGAGATAAAGATTTACATACTTTAAATTTAAATATTTAGCTAATCACAATGATAGCCAAAGTGAATATTAATGGTTAACTAGATCCATAGGGGAAAAACTATAAAAATTAGCTCACATATATTGATTTCCTTTGAGTTTATCACTTAATTGTACCATTTCCCTTCAGATTAAAATATTTTGCAAACAATACCAATTAGAAAGATTTTAATAAGCTCCTCTGATGATTTTTTAACAATTATAGAATAACAAAAACATCTTACTTATTGAGTTTTTTCACTTTAAAGTAAATATAAACATTTCTTTATAAATCACAGAAAAATTTCCACTTGCTACTAATAGTACAAACATTTGTATAAAATCACAGTTTATTTAGTATATTCTTTGATTCACTATAAACCTACTAAACAAAGAAAGTGTAGCTATTCTCATTTACAGGCTCAATGTGTTTTCTTTCTCCCTTAGCATTTCTTATTTTTAAGTTACTACACACTTTACTTATTTATTGTTTTTTTTTCTCTCTCTCTCCTTGGCTAGAATGCATGTCTCAAAATGGCAATGAATTTTGCTTGCTTTGTTTCTAGTCACTGAGGCTAATACTTGCAGAAGTCTCTGAATATTTATTTTTATTTATTCATTTAAATTTCAAAATAAATAAATAGGGGTTCACACGTTTAGGTTACATGGATTGCTTTCGTAATGCTTGACTCATAGCTATAGGTGTTCCCATCACCCAAACAGTGTTCATAGCACCCATTAGGTAGGTTTTTGCCTCTCCCTTCCTCCTTCCTTCCTGCTGGTTGATTTCTGTACACGTGTGTACACATGTGTGCTCATTGGTTAGTTCCCTCTGTACACATGTGTGCTCATTCTTTAGTTCCAGTTTATTATAATAGGAGGTGTACGTGGTGTTTGCTTTTCCATTCTTGAGATACTTCACATAGGAGAATGGTCTTCAGTTCTGTCCTGTTCGTTACAAAAGGTATTCATTCATCTTTTCTCGTGGCTGAGTAGTACTCCATGGTATACATATAATATTCTACATAATCATACATATTTTATTAAACTACTCATAAATTGATGGGTACTTGGGCAGATATTTTAGATTTGCAAAATTGTTTCAAAGAGAGTACACAAAGTTCTCATATATCCCTCATCTCATTTCTCCTAAGGTTTTCATCTTACAGTACCGTGGTACATTTACCAGGACTGAAAACTGACCTTGACATTTTATTAAATGAGTACACAGTTTTTTCAAATTTCATTATTTTCCATTAGTAACATCTTTCTATTTTAACTCTAATCCAGGATTCTACATTGTATTTAGCGTCACATCTTTGTCTCCTCTGCTCTGTGGGAACTGTTCACAATTTCCTTGTTCTTCACAACCTTGACAGTTTGAGAAGTCCTGGTCAGGTGTTGTAGAATGATCCTCAGTTTGTGTTTTACCAGTAATTAGAATGGGTTTTGTCAAAGCATAACATACAGGTGGAGTGATTTCCTTATTAAGTCTTATTAGAGAATGTATGCCCTTAAATGTTTAAATAATTAAAATACAGTGAAAATAAATTTGACTTTATTAGAATAGATATTTTCTGCACTAATGATATCCTACTAAATCTAAAAAAAGCATTGCCTAATATATTTTTAAGTTCTTTTTACATAAAAGAGCAAAAGTTATGTATAAATTTTATACATTAATATAATACCAAAATGGTTTAAAGAGTTCATACTTTTTGTCATTAATATCTTATATATTTTTTAAATCATTATTTCTGTTAATTTGCTTTCTAAAGATGCTTTTCAGAAATAGCTAAATGCAAAGCAAGTGACCAACAGCTGCCTCAATGATGACGTGTTTCATATTAAAGTATTAAAATCATCTATAGTATCATCTTTCTCCTCATCATTATCACTACTAGGTAACTGTAATTCTCCTAATTGTTCATGCATAAAGTAAGAGTTAACAGAGGATAGCTAGAAAGATTCAGGTAGACAGGGCCTTGGCCACTTGTTTTTTGGTCTAGATTGTTCCAGAAATACACAAATCAATGTGGTAATTACTATAGGCTCATTATTGTTGCAGAAAATGAATGAAGAATCAAGATTTTTCTTCATCTCTGTGAATCAGGTAATTTTGTGACAATACCTGGATATAAGCTGAACTGTCTCAGGTGCCCATGGTATGTAATACAGACAATTTCTTAATATTACTACATGGTGAAACTTTTCCTATCACGGTAGGTAGTATAATTCATATTTTATAAAGGAAAAAGCTGGGAGCGTTAAAGGTTAAGTAGAGTCATAACCATGCTTTCTTGATCTATAAACATTGTCTCCTTTATTATTAATTCTTAATAAATAAAAAATAATATTATGCACATAAAGAAAAATATCACAATATTGATTAAAAAGTTCATGTTTGTATTATAATTTGTCTATGAATAAATATCCCTACAGTTTGAAATAGGATACGTGTTCATCCTCAGCTGTTTGTAAACTTCTTTGAGAATTACTTTGCTGATCCATCTTCTTTACTATGTCTTGTTATCCTAAATATCTTTTGTAATTATAATAAGACACAAGACAACTGATTTTAGCCATTTTGGTATTTCCAGAAACACAGGCTTGTGTAGTGACAGTCTACCACACTAATAGACTGTCTTCCTTCGTCCTCATAGACTAGCAAAGCATTTAGATATCGACCTTCTCTTCACTTTATGAAGCATGTAATTAATCTATAAATATTAATATAAACAGATCTGCACAACAATCTTAAAAATTAAATAAGCTTTAAAAAGAGTGGATTATTTTTTTTTCTTCCAAAAGGCTGGCTAGCTCCAGTTTATCCACATTGTTGCTTCCTTCTAAGAATAGCAAGAAAAGAAGATGCAGTGTGCAAGTATTTTGCAAACCTCTGCTGGTATTAACACTGTATTGTTTCTGTCCTGTTGGCTAAAGGAAGTCACGTGGCCAAGCCCAGATTCAAGGGTCAAGAAGGTAAAATTTCTTTCTTGATGAGAGGTGGAGCAAAATTGCATTGCAAAGTGACCTGGCTATAAGAAATTGAAACAATTTTAGGTCATTTTTGCAATCTACCCCTTGCCTTATCCTTTCTCCCAGTAAGTCTTAATGCATTCAGTAATTTCAATAAAGGGTGAGATAAGATTATTGAATTTTCTGTAAACTGTTATTTAAGAAGGTTCTAGATTAAATATAAGTTGTGCCTGGGAAAGTTTCTTGACTTGGACTCCTTGAGGAATATAGATTCTTTGAGGTATAGAGGAGGGTTAACTCCTAATATCTTGGTTCCCAATTTAAATTTCTAAGTGGCCAACCTATTATTTAGTAATCTGTTTCTGCCCTTGCATACACACAGCTTTATTAGTATAAAATCTAACAATTTATTTATTCCAAGTTCTTATGTCTGCTGCTTCTTTAAAAATGGCAGAGACATATTTTCAGTCTTAAGCTTGATAAAGACAAGAATCTTGCTTAGCACAACTAGACCAAAATATCCCACCCATATTTTCCAAAATTAAAAGGACTTCAGAGTTTCCGTAACTATGAATGCCAAAGGCTAACCATGAGAACCACAGGAATTTTTGCAGTAATGACAACAGGCTGGATCCAGAGATTCAGGTTTAGTCACTCAAAATTTCATTTTGTAAGATGTTTTGAAAATGCACCTTTTCATAGGAAAGCCAATATCAAATATATCTTTCTTCCAAATAAATCTATGGTCCCAGAACAAAATTTTGCTTTAACAAATATGGCTTTTTAGTTTTAAATATGCATATATGTATATGGAACTTTCAAAAATAATATGCTGCCTTTTTAAATCCTTTTTAAAAATATATATTATGTTAGATTTTAGTCTCAAGAAAATGAGTCAACATGTTTAAACTAGTGTAGAGTATTTTAGGCAGCCTTACATGCATGTGGTGCCGTGGTAAAAATACAATAGCGTGGATTGTGGTCAGGCCCAGCAAGGATCAAGCAGTATAGTTACAGATAGATGATTAAGGAGATTCTATAGTGAATTCAATCTTTTTTCTGTAAGTCTCTGGGAGTCCATAGACATATATCCTTGATATAAATAAATAGATAGGGCTCTGGCAGCCATGTCACTTTAATGTAGGCATGGCTACCAGAGTATGATTCATTTCTGTTGCACAACCAAACCGAACTAGCAAAAACAAGTGCAAGGGATACTGGTTGCATACCAGGCACAGGAAGACATGTTTTCACTATTTGGAAAGAGGAATGGGGGACCAAAATAATAAAAGAACTTGGCTTTGAGGTCAGAGTGATAACATATAAATCTTAGTTGGGCCACTTGTCATCTGTAGGAAAAATGCACTCACTGCTACCCTAGATTTATCTCATTGATGTATTGATTTACTTGGTTATTTCCTCTACAAGATGGAAAAACTCGCTGAGCCTTCCTTGTCATTCTGCCTACCCAGAGCACAATATGCTCTGTTAGGATTTTTACAAAAATGCTTTATGAATTGCATTTGAGAATATTTTTAAGTTAAAAAGAAACAAACTAATACTATAAGAACTTGGAAAATTGGTGCTGCAAATATGGGTGATGTTTCATCATGAAAGTGAGAAAGTTTGAGAGCTTTGGAAATGTCATGAAAAATGAACTGGATTGTGTAGAATTCATTCCATCATATGAAGAACTGCATATTTTAAATGATCAAAATTAATGTAATCCTGCCGTTTCTCCAAATTAAGCAACATGTCACGTTCACAACGGAAAGGGTCTTAACTGAGGGACAGTTTGTGAGGTTTCCCATTCTCCACCCATAGCACGTGCCCAAATTCAAATGCTGGGTACACTGATACTCTAGTTATTGGAGAGAGAGTTCATGATGCAAAGGGAGTTGGTGATGATACAGGAAAAGAAGGAGATACAGGGACGAATAAACCTTGAGGTCAAGGTGAGATGGAGAAGAGGGCGTGGCCAATGGAGGTAGGGCAGAGACTGACATTAATACTGTTACTGATATGAAATATACAGACACATGAGCATAGCTTAGAAGCTATTGTCAATAGTGTAAGAATCTGGAGAGCTGGGAATTCTCT
This sequence comes from Perodicticus potto, assembly GCA_963574655.1. Taxonomy (NCBI): domain Eukaryota; kingdom Metazoa; phylum Chordata; class Mammalia; order Primates; family Lorisidae; genus Perodicticus; species Perodicticus potto. The sequence goes on from CAUYRH010140970.1 coordinate 33,697, forward strand.
TCTGTGGCCCTCATATGATCTTAGCTGTTCATGCTCCTGTTCTTTCTCACTAAACCCAAATTATCCACCAATGGTTGTTAAGCCTCAGAACATCTTCAAAGACCATATTTGATCAAGTACCACTGAAGCAGCTCAAGTTTGTCTGACTTCTTTTGATAAGACTCTATAAAGTCCCTGCCTCTTTCCACCATTTTAGAATACTCTTTCAGGATCATTCTCAGGCCCCAGACTTCTGAATAATGGCCTTATTCTTATTGTGCTCTGCCTTATTTTCTTCCATAATATCTAGATTTTATGATGCTATATAATATGATTAGTATTGCATAATTATTTCTTGCTTTCTTTGTTTTATTTTATTTTTAATTAAAACTCATAATTATATTCTTGTAACATATGATATTATGATATAGATGTACATCATAGAATGATTAAATCAAACTAATTAACATATTAATCAACTTACCTACTTACTATTTTCTTTTGGAGAGAAGATTTCATATCTACTCCTTTACAATTTTGAAATATACATTATTACTATCTATGCTTACTATGAGTAATGAAATAATGCCATTTTTAACAACATGGATGAGACCCAGAGCATACGTGCCTAGATTAAAATAATGCTATGGTGAGTTCCAGACAAGGAAGGACAGAAATTTTATGATCTCACCCACATTGTGAATCTAAAAAAGCAGAATTCATAGAGGTAGAGTCAAATTCTGGTTATTTAAGTATTATTACTGTTTCTTATTAATATAACAAGGCCATCTCAACTTTTTATCCCAATGACAGATTTTTCATTCTAGATTTATTTTTTATATGACCCGTATTTGCCATCGTCATCAGTTTCTACATCTGATCTCCTTTATCCAACTCTTCGAATTGTAACACATTCTATGACAGAGAATCCACTGAAATCAGTGCTCATAAAAAAAAAAAATTACATGGCATTCTTGGTTAAAGTACACAAGGGTTCTATAAATATTTGTTGAGAAGATGAATAATTTCATTCAGTAAAGTACAAATGTATAAACCGTTTCAATTCCAAGTAGCTATGTAATATATCATACACTGTGTGAACATAAGGAAATCTGTGTATATGTGTTTTGTTCCAAAATACCTAAATTGCCCGTGAGTTTCTGGAAATGTCTTAGTTTCTGCTGCAAGAGAACAGATCAAGAACTATTAATACAAGAAATTACTCCTGGGATAATTAGAATGTCAGAGAGCCTCCATTACAGAGGGAAACCCCACTTCATGATTTATTCCTACATTCCACTGTCAATCATCCTTTGTAAACACACAGCCTAGGTTTTTACACTCTTAATATTTTTATCCCTTTCGGGGGATATCTATCATTCTGTTGTAAGGGAAAGAAGATCCTTGTCTATCTCAGACTTCTAGCACATTCCTTCTCTCTGGAGGTTGGTAAGTGGAAAATGCACGTTGTAAATCCATGTGGAGTCAAAACAGCACAAAGGCAGTGCCTGAAAGCACAGTCCAGCTGCCCTGCCCATCCCTCCCCACTCCCTGTCTCCAGGCTTGCCCCGCCCAAAGGAACAAGCAGGAACTTTTGTGCTTTTGTAAAAATAATTGAATCATTTTTTAAAAAAATTAACTTCAAAGCTGTGCCTCCTTGTTTAAATTTAATTCATCACTTCTTTGTTCTAGTTATCCATAAATCAAGTTCTAATCTGCTAAAAGCTTCTAAGTTACTAAATGGTTTAGGTTGATTTCTCTTGCACTTTCACATTTTCTTCACATTGGAAGGGAAAAAAGCTTCATATTGGCTGCATCAATGGATGATCCGGTCTCCGTTTCTCACAAAATATTTCATTTCACCGTACGCAGAAATGTGCAAGGTCTGAGATATTAGGCCGGCAGAGGGCCGTATTTACGTATTTACACCATAGCGTCCTCTCAAAGGTGATTTCAAATGTTTTGCTTGTTTTTGTTCTTCCACCTCTAAGAGATGAAGCAAAATTACTTAAACATTCCTAAGAAACAGGCATTTCTCCACAGTGAACTAAGAAGTCAAGAAGAAGCAAATCATTGTAAAGAAAAACTGCCGAGAGTGATCTACAAAAACAGATAGTATAATAGATTTCAGGTGGCAAACAGATATCAGTCTTATTTTCTGTTTATTTTCAAGTGTGCTTAGTCACTTCATCTCTGCAGGTTGCCTCAAAAATCAACGTTTCCTAGAGTAGGCCTTGGGAAAACATTCTGGAGAGACAACTAAAAGGAAAACAGAGATTCCATAAGCTATTGCAGTATTAGCTTGAATCTTTGGAAGAACCATTCTATTTAGAATTCTGTTTGCACTTGTAAGTTTTAACTATGTTTATTGTTTCTCAGACACGAAATTAGAGGCTCATGAAGACATTAGAAAAGGAGAATGAGAATATTTTACAATGACAGTTCAAATTTCCCTATGAACTTTCTACTTTTCAGAATTATAATGTTCCACTTGGATTAATTGATGCAAGTTTTGAAATGCAGAGGGTATTTCTCATTTCAGAAAAATAATTTAAATGCATTTGTGGGACTATTAGCAGAACTCATTTTCTCTGAGTACAAATCATGGTCCAACATCTCTGAAGTCACAAAAGCGTGAGTTCCAGAACACAATGGAGAGATTTAGCCTTTCAAAAATGAGGCACTCACATTCCATTGTAACCATGAACAAAGAAAGGATAAAGGCAGGTAATCATGTACTTATGCTCAAAAGTTGTGAAAAGCATCGGGAAAATTCATACCTATTGCTATGGATAGATCATTGTAAGGAGAACTGACTTTTAGTCTGTGAAGAGAACTGACTAAAACTACAGAAATATTAGGGATCTTGCCATTTTGAAAGCCAGTTGAATACTATGAAGTTATAGTATCACTAACAGAAACTGATGTGGAGAAATCAGACAATTTGATTCATCCAACACTGAGATTTTTCTACACAGTTCAGAGGTAAGTGAAAGGAAATGTGGATATTAGAATATTATGAATTTGGGGAAATTTTTGTATAGTGAGATCAAAGCTAATTTGAAAAGAAGTGAATTCGAGAGGCAAAGAGAGAGAAATAAAAAAGCAAAAAAGAGTATAGCCAGGAGCTTCATCTGAGGTCAAAACATTGACACGGTCAGTGTAACTGAGTGAACGCCGTTATTTGGTGAGAGTATCATAATTTTGAAGCTAATTTTTCAGAAGGCTAACAAGTTGTGGATGGTGAAGAGACACATGGAGCAGATGGCTCAAGTAGATTGAAGGAGAAGGTCATTAGGGCAAAGGAGATGAAGAAATTAGGCAGCTGCCTAATTGTTGAATTTTGTCAAATGCTTTTTCTGCTTTCATTGAAAGGATCGTATGGTCTTGTTTTTCATCTATTTATGTCAATTACATGTATAGATTTGCATATGTTGAATCCTCCTTGCATCTCAGAGAAGAAGCCTAGTTGGTCATGATGAATTATATTTTTTATATGCTGCTGAATTGTTAGCGAAAATCTTATTGGGAACATTAAGCACAGACTAATACATAGATTATAGGGGAGATTGGTCTGTACTTTCTTTCTTTAGCTGTACCCTTTCCTGGCCTTTTATCAAGGTAATATTGGCTTCATAGAATGTTTTGGGGAGGATTCCTTGCTTCTCAATATTATAGAATAATTTCTGGAGTATAGACACAAGTTCCTCTTTGTAGGTTTGGTAAAATTCAGGTGGAAAACCGTCTGGTCCAGGACTCTTTCAGTTGAAAGTTTTTATTGCTGCTTCAATTTCAGTGGTTGATATTGGTCTGTTTTGGAGTTCTATTTCTTCATGATTGAACCTAGGGAGATTGTGTGTTTCAAAGAATTTTTATATTATCTCCACATTTTCAAGTTTATAGGCATAGAGATTTTTATAGTATTCAGTGATAATGTTTAATATTTCCATGACAAAGGTTGTGACTTCGTTTTCATTTTTAACCGAGCTCTTTAATGTCCTTTCTTCTCTGTGTTGAGTTAATCTAGCAAGCAGCCCATCATTTTTCTTTATCTTTTCAAAGAATGAAATTTTGCTTCATTTATCTTCTGATAGTTGTTTTTTTCTCAGTCATATCTAGTTCTGCTCTGATCTTGATTATTTTTTGTTCTTCTGCTGGATTTGTGATTTGTTTGCTCTTCCTTTTGCAGTTCGTTGAGATGGTTCATTCAATCGTTGATTTGTGATTTTTCTATCTTTACATGTGGGAATTTGAGGCTATAAATTTTCCTCTCAGGAAGCTTTTGTTGAATCTCACAGATTTTGATAGCTTCTGTCCCCACTGTCATTTTGTTTGAAGAATCTTATGATTTCCATTTTTATCTCTTCAATTAGCTTTACTATCAGTATTATGTTGATTATTTTCAATGACTTTGTGTAGAGACAAGTATTTTTGTTGGAATTGATTACCAGCTTTCTCCCACTGTGGCCAGAGAAAATACAAGGTATAATTTCTATTATTTTATATTTGTTGAGACAGGTTTTGTGGCTTAGGATGTGATCAATCTTAGAGAATGTTCCATGTGCTGATGAGAGAAATTTATAATTCAGTTGTTTGGTGGTAGAATACCCTGTTAATGTCTGTTATATCCATTCATTATAGAGTTCTGTTTAGGCCCAGAAATCCCACTACTGGGTGTAGGAAGAAAGGAAAAAAGATCATTTTATAAAAAGGACACCTGCACACAAATGTTTATAGCGGCACAATTCACAAAGTCATGGGAACAGCCCAGGAGCCCACCAATGCATGAGTGGATTAATAAAATGTGGTGTATACATACTATGGTGTACTATTCAGCCACAAAATGGAAATGAAATCTAGTATCTTTTGTGACAACCTGATGGATCTGGGACCATTGTTCTAAGTGAAACATCACAGGACTGGAGAACTAAACACATACATGTATTCAATACCAGGTTGGATTTGATACATCAGCACTTAAGTGCACACACTGAAGTAAATATTCATGAAAATCAAGCTGAGAGGAGTGAGGGAGTGGAGTAATTCATACCGATTGGGTATGGTGCACACTGTCTGATGGGGGTTACAAATATTACCTTGACTCAATTTGTGAAAAAGACCTAAGTATGCAAATAAACATGTGTACCCCTAATATTCTACAAGTACAAAAAAATTCTTTGCATTCTGTGAAAAATATCCAGCTACTTTAAAGGTGAAATTGTAGTTGTGTGGATTAGACTGAATATTGGTTTAGAGCTTCCTCTACTTCCCATGTCTGGTGACACCTAAGCCCTGGACTATTCTTGAGACATTCCTTTGCTGTAAAAAATCATATATACATTAAAATTTTGGAATTATGGAAATCCTACCATTAGAGCCACTCAGAAGAATTTCAAGTTAACATTAAGGTAAAAGATAAATGACAACTAATCCTTTTACTATTGCTTAAGTGATAGAATCAGAGCTAATGCCAACTGTGGAATGTTTAGTTTATATTTGATAACTAGGATAGGAGGCACTTGATATTTGGAGAACAAATAAGTAACCTCTATTTTCCAGATTTTTCCCTTCTTCTTTATTATTGGCTTCTATTCTCTGATTTTTGAAATGCTGTCTCCCTTGAAATTTCAGTGTTGAAAGGATAACGCGATCTTTGTTTTTGTTAAAATTATTAGTGTAATTATGTTTATGGAATTCATTTATTTTGACATGGCAATATCTGACATACTTGAAACCGTGTCATGAAATTTTGTGCTTAGACCATCTTTATTTCTGTAAAATGGATTCCATTTGTTATCTACACATTTGATCAAAGTATGCCTTAGCAAAGCTGATTCAATTTTTCTGTATCTTTAAGTTTTAGCACAACTATTTCTTAGATTATAGGAGTTACATCGCTCCCCTGTTTTCTGTATGAATTCAGGTGAGAGATAGGAGCAAATGTAAACAGGATGGGGTACAGGACAAATAATTTCATGGTACATCATGTCAAGAAAAAAACAAATCCAAATATCGAACAGGACAAAAATTAAGCATTTTAGAAAATGTTTGAGAAAAATGGTCACATCTACTCCAGGGTAGAGTGAATCATAATTTTGGTTAGCTAAAAGCTAACAAAAACATTTAGAGGCAGTGACATACTTGTGGTGAAATACTGATCTGTTTGCCTGTTTTTATTAACCACGTCCTCACAGGAAATGATCAAATCAATGGCTTTGGGAAAAAAGTTGCATCATCAGTATTTTCTTGCTGTCAGTGAACATTTTCAGGTTCCATTTTTTGTTTTCTAAGAAGTTCCTAACTTTAACTTATGTGTCCATATGTAATATATTTAAAATGATATGGATGAAAACGAAAATTGCACTAAATCATCTAATTCTAAAAAACTTGCTTTGTTTCATTATGCCTACAGGTTTCTGCCTATAAGATCTTTCTTCATTGACACTAGAAAAATGAGAGAGGACATCATTAACGAAAAAGCTTCACTTTGAAATGAAAGAGTAGATTAGCAGGTCAGGTAAAACTATATAAATACCTGCTTATTCCAGGATGTCCTAATTGTTTGCTATGTTAAAAAATAACTGAGATATAAGACTGCTAAATTCTAATTTTTACATTTAAAACAAAATAGAATATACCTTTCAATTAATAAAAATGTGGAATTGATGTATTTTCATTTTCATAGCTGTGTAAAGTAAGTGCGGATCAGGAAAGTATTTTAAAAATGAAAAATATTGCTGATATTTTGAATAAAATATTAGAGCTTATGATGGCAAATAATTATACCATTTTGGTCAAGTATATTGGCCATATACTTAGTCTTACAGTTTCAAAATCACTCTGGACTTGTATCTGAAATGAATTTCATCTCTTTGTAAATAACACTTAAACATTACCTACATGTACATAGACAAATATATTTTTTACCAAGCTTATTTTTTTATGAAAAATAAGTTGACCCTTTTTGTAAAATATTCAGAAATAAGGCGTAAAAATGATTTTGCTGCCTGGAGCAGTGGCTCACGCCTGTAATCTCAGACCTTGGGAGGCTGAGGCAAGTGAATTGCCTAAGCTCACAGGTTCGAGTCCAGCCTGAGCAAGAGCGAGAACCCATCTGTAAAAAGTAGCCGGGAGCTGTGGCAGGCGCCTATAGTCCCAGTTACTTGGGAGTCTGAGGCAAGAGAACTGCGTAAGCCCACGAGTTTGAGGTTGCTGTGAGCTGTGAAGCCAGGGCACTTTACCGAGGGGGACATAATGGGACTCTGTCTCAAAAAAAAAAAAAAAAAAAGAGCTTATTCTTTTTTTCTTTCTTTTTTTTTTTTTTTTTTTTTTTTTTTTCAGTTTTTGACTGGGGCTGGGTTTTAACCCGCCACCTCTGGCATATGGGGCTGGTGGCGTACTGCTTTGAGCCATGGGGGCTGACCTAG
>CAUYRH010140971.1:0-74552 GCA_963574655.1 Perodicticus potto
TGGGGTCAGGGAGGGTGAATTAGAGGGAGGAGTTTTGATCATGACTAGATCTCCAGGAGTGAAAAGTTCCTGTTTTAGTTAGTATGTCCCTCCCCAAACGGGGAGCAGGACTTTCAGGGATGATTAGGGAGGCATGAGAGACAACTAAAGTTTTTAAACTATTTTAAAGTTTAAAATAGTTGTCTATTTTAAACTGTACATGAACTTTATGGCTACCCTGTACTACAAAGAATTGTCCTGCATCTTGACCTACATTTAGAAGACCTCTGGATATTGATGAAAGTGAAAACCATTTATAATTATCTGAGTCTAGAACATAACTACATTTTACACATGGAAATGAATTTTTTCATGGTTTTATTATTACTGATTAGAACTGCCAAGTAAATAAAGCAAAGATTGTACTTTTTTGTCCCCAAACGTGACCATTAATTATTTGCCATTTCAGAGAATTACTGTCCTAATAGCAACAGCATTCATGGTTTTTGAGTCACCAATACCACATCCCATTGTCATTCTGTGTCAGCAAGCTGTCCTGGTCATAATGATTCTGTGTAGAGCCATTAGCCTCTGACTAATACTTCATTACATTTACTAATATAGCCATGGATGCTTTCACATATTGAAGTATGTATTGTTTTCTTATAAATGACTTCCCTTTTTTTTTTTTTTCTTGGCAATACAGTTAGGGCATAATATGTGCTTTAAAAATTTTTGTTTACATTTTTATTATAGCTTATTCCTGTGAAATACTTTTTAGGAAAGCAAGAGAGAATAATAAATAATTATAATTAAAAATAATCAGTGCTGGCCTGATAAAGTTAAGAACGACTGTATTAGATAATCTCCTAAAGACTTTCCAGTTTTAATTTTGGGGGAGTATAAGAAGGGTTGTGTTCTCAGAGGAAGGGGAGAGCATTCCAAGGTGAGAATGACACCAGCAACATGGCCTGGTCAAACAGGAGTGGAGTGGTCCCAGACAAGCCGTGATAGGCAGAGGCTTCCTCAGGACCGGGTCTGGTCATGTTCCCTGGAAGCTGCTCCTTTACCCCTCCCACCTCACTGTAATTGAAGACTCCTGGGGAAACTGCCAGGGCTGGCATTACAGGAAATTGCCTTGTGGCCAATAGGGCTTCTCTGGTTACTTTCCTCCGTGACAGAGGGATAGTGATGGCTTCCTGTCTGTTAGCCGGGTGTCATTGCTTCCTTGTTCTGGCGAGTTCCTAAGAAATCTTAGTTTCTTCACATCTCTTTGACCCTTAATATTTTGAAATTAAAAAAAGAGAAACCTTAGCTTCTACTCCTTACTTTTTTGTTCAGCTCCTTTTATTGAAATTTTTTTTTTTCCTGTCTCGTCTGGCCCCTTGCTGAATGCTAGAGATCTGGCAACTTTTAATCTACAATAGACCAATTTTATGGGATGCCCAAACAGACACTGTTTGGAAGTAGGCCATAGCTGCAAATAGATGCAACTTCAACTTTGGAAACACCTGTTGACTTCTCTTTTGAAAGGGTGACTTTTATAGTTTAATAACGTGTATTATTTTTTTCTTATGCTCATTGGAAACTGCTTGTAAAATATAGAAATGTATGGAGAAGCAAAGCCAAATTATCCACAATACCAAGAAATATAGTACTCAACATTAGACAAGGCGACAGCGTAGGTGAAGATTAAATTCAGTGCTGCTCTCCATGTTCTCTAGTCTTTGCCAGCCTCCAGGCTCCTCCTCTCAGACCACTTCTTGATCTAACCCTTAGGAAAACTTGCCTGTCCTCCATGCCATAAAATGGAAGGCAAACTGGAAAGTGTACAATAGCACTTGCCATGTCAAAGGCATATAAGGGAGATAAAATATCTCATATAAGGAAGGTGTTTGGAGTCTAAAATAGCAACATTTTGTCTTAGCTCTGCCATCACTACCTTATTACCGAGGTGTTGCAATGATAAAGTGGTGTGGGAATCTAAAGAGATAAGAGACCATTTGAGAAATTCACAATGTTCCCCAGGAATTAGGAAAAGGCACACAGTACACAGAGACAAGAATGATTAAGTGTGAGGCAGGCTCATAAATATGCCTTTCTCTTTGGAAAAAACAGCCAGCATTAAACAAAAAAGTTGAATGATACTAAATCCATCCCAGAGATAAAGTTCTTGTTACAGATAATAGTTAGAATTTATGTTTTACTTTTTCTCCAAGGTGGATAGGGTCAGAATAGCAGTTTTCTTTGTTTTTAGATCCTCATATTTAGTTTCTGGTAGACAGAGGACTTAGAAAACACTAAGGTATATAAGGGTTAAGGTCCAGGCTTTGGAGATAGACCTGGGTCCAAATCCTAGCCCCATTCATGTGGTCATCAAATATTCTTTGAGTGCCATCCATGATTATAGGGATTTGGGATACAATATTGGAGAAGACAGATATGGAGCTTATAGTCTAGTGGGAGAAGACAGAATGTCTAAAGATGAAAACATAACAGAGTGATATGATTGCAAGTACCTGGGGACTACCTTAGTCTGAACGGTTAGGGATGGCCTCTCTGAACAATTGAACCTAGATGATGAAAAGAGGCCCCCAGTAAAACATTTCTAGGCGAAAAACATTTCAGGAGGAAGTAACTGCTAGGGACAAACACACTGGATGTTTTTTGAAAAAAGAATGAAAGCCCACCTATGTGACTGAAGCAGAGTGAACCAGAGCCAGTGTGAGGAGGTGAGATTGGTGAGGACCAGCACATCTCAGGTCCTATGGAAGGCTTGCAGAGATTCCTCTAGTAATCATCATCATCATCGTTGTCCTCCTCATCATCATCATAAAGCAGAGAAGAGGGAAAAATGAAGTTGAAGAGTTTGGGGTGAGCTATGCAGTACCGCCTGAGGAATTCAGATCTGACTGGGCACGAGGGCATCACTGTAAGGTTTGAATGGTGTGTCGAAAATGGAGCCTGAGGAAAACAATTCTGAGAGTAGACTACACGGTGGCCATGTTCATCTGTCACTACCTTTCTAGCACTCAGATTTCTCTCAAGTTCTCTGCTGCAGCTACTGTTTTTCTCAATGAGTACAAATCCGTAAGTCACTGGACACCTGCTTTCTCACAGGAATATATATGTCTAGGGTTTCCTTCCAGCTTCGATACAAGCAGTTCTCTTGTATTTTGTGACTGGAATTCCTACTAGTGAGGAGGTTTCTAAATCACAGTTTCAAAACTAGCTGCCAAACAGGCTATCTGGTGAAGTATCAACCTGACCTAAAAGGATACTAACTTAAGTTTAGCTTTTATTTCATTTGACTGGTGACACCATCAGATAAGATAATTAAACTACTCTAAATTTACTTGGTTAGGAGGTGTATGGTTAAGGGTCCCAAGAAGCAATGCTGCTTCTTGGCTTGCATGGTTTATTAACTTTCTCCTCTTTTTTTTTTTTTTAAATAGGGGGAGAAGAACTCTTATGGAAAGCTATGTGGAGGCCAAGACTGCAGTGGGAGCTGTAAGTGCTTTCCTGAGAAAGGATCAAGAGTAAGTTGCTTATTTCATTATTGAAAGACAGTCACAGGGAAGCTGTTATCTGTTGTCTTTAGAATTAAACTGCTTAGAATTTACTTTTATGACCTCATGGAACAAGCAAAGTGACGAGGACCAGCTGGAAGGAGCTTTGCTAACTAATGATAGGCAGAATGATACTGGTCAAAGTCTCTGAGCAACCTAGAAGAGGTTTCCTTCCTTAACACAATGCCCAGGTTTCCTCAGAATTTCATCTGGAATACTTCCAAAAGCCAATTAGGTTGTGCAGAACCAGATTGTGATGATGTTTGTTGATTTGTGTAAATTTTCATAACTCATTTATACCCACTTGATTCTTCCTTACCACTCTGGAGAACAGGTGGTTCAATAGTTACCTACAGATTGGGGATGTGAGTTAGCCACAATCACTCTGTTTATTAGTGATAGAATAAAGAGTACGGAGTAGCCATAAAATCCAGAAATAGAGGCAACTATACATAAAGAATGGTTTGTAGATATTACATGAAACATAAGTTATGTTTTAAAACACTGTAACACACGCAATGTCTTATCCCTCATTAGCAATGCATAGTTTAATTGTTATGCAAACTGCAGTGAACATGGTGCATCCTCCCAGCATTTCCATCAATGTCTGTATATGCATAGCCCCCAGATGATTTTTATCTCGGATTTTCACTGAATAAACCTGCATCTTTGGTACCACCCAGGAAAAAGCATTCAGAGGGGGCTGATCTGCCAAAAAATAATACATATGAATACACACATACACATACATGCATACAGGTTGAGCATTCCTAATCCCCAAATCTGAAATCTAAAATGTTCCAAAATCCAAAACTTTCTGAGTGCTGATATAGCTCTAAAAGTAAATGCTCATTGGAGCATTTTAGGTTTCAGATTTGAGGATTAGGAATGCTAAATCGGTGTGTGTGTGCGCGCGTGTGCGTTAAGTGTATGGATGTATGTTTCCAGAATTTATGGCCACCTTGTAGAATTCATATCTTCCAACTTCTGGCATTATGTTTGAACTCTCATCATCACACTCAAGTACGCTGAAGAACTTACACTGTCAAAGGAAGATAGTAGCATAAATAGGGCAACCAAACCTTTAAAAACATAGGCAAACAAGGAACACAGTGACCGCTCCACCTTCTCTTTCATTATCTTACATTTGCAGTAAAGTGAAATGTCAAACTATGCAAGGATTTGAAGGAAGAGAATAAAAAGCCATTTCTTCATCAAAAAGGGGCCATACGCAGTATACATTAAAGCCACAGACTTGGAATCATAAAATATCAGAAAGGAAAGGGGTCTTTGTGAGCTTCTCATCTTATCCATTGATTGTACAGAGGAAACAGACTCAGAAGGAAAATTACTTCTCAGGATCACATAGCAAATTGATGACAGATTCTAGGCTATTAACTGAGTCCTTTGATTCCTCACCTATTTGCTTCACCCACTTACCCACTGCTGCCTCTGAGGGAAGCCATGTTCACTGAAGCTACCAAGGCCCATGCTCTCACCTCTGAAACATTTCAGAAAAACATAATTCTACAATAAAGATATGAATGCCTTCTTAAATAACATGCAAGGAGCACAAACAAAGCAAGAGTCTCCCTCGATGCTCCCTCAGTACCACTGTTGTTTTTCTTGTCTTTTTCTGTGCATAATCAAACGTATGTACACACACCTATAAAAATAGTCTCAGGGTCTAGTTTTCTTTTCTAAGATAGAATCATAGACACATATTCTGGGTCCTTTTGTAAAAGTTAGTATGTCCTTAAGATCTTTTTCTCTACTCCATGGTTTAATTCAACCATTCCTTTTTTAAAAACTTTTATTTATTTTTTATTTCAGATTAATATGGGGGTACAAACAATTAGTTTACAGTGTTTGCATTTGTTAGGTAAGGTCCTTGTTGTAGTTGTGCCACTCACCCAGGAGGTGTGCCATATACCCTTACATTGTGCCCATTAGATGAGAGCAGACCAAGCCCTTTCCCTTCCCTCCCCCTCCCCCTCTCCCCTCCGCCCAACCTCAATTAAATTGAGTTTTTCTCTTGTGTGGGCGTGTATTAGTTCATATACTGGCTTCATATTAGTATTGAATACATTGGATACTTGCTTTTCAATTCTTGTGCTACTTTACTAAGGAGAATGTTCTCCAGCTCTATCCAGGTTAATACAAAAGATGGAAAGTCTCTATCTTTCTTTATATCCTCCATTTGTTTTTGATGGACACTTAGATTGTTTTCAAATTTTGTTCTTCTATAAACTGGCAGTGCTACAGTAAAAATCTTGGAGCAGAACTTCCTGTGCTCATCTTTAGAACAGATATTAACAATCAGAATGATCAGATACAAGGGTAATAGACATTTTTAACTTTCAAACCTATGGCCAAATTACCCTACAGAGTATTTTCCAATTTATACTCACATAATCATTGTACAGGAGTGCTCATGTTTCTATACTCTTGCCAACACTTGAAATTTTTACTAATATGATGACTGAAAATCATCCTAATTCCCTGGCTACATGGGAGTTTAAGCATCTTTTCACATATTCACTGGAAGTTTGTATTTGCACTTCTTCTGTGAATTTCCTGGAAACTGTTCTCCATGATGCTTCTTTGTTATATTACTTTATTACTGCAAAGATATGGCAAATTAAAATGACTCTAGTGGAAGCAGATGAGATTTTAAGCTTGACACAAAGGGGTTAAACCTCTGGGTTGTGGGGGGCTGGGAAGCAATTAGTCAGACTCAGCAATCAGGGAACTGAGAAGAAGCTTTAGACGGCTGAGTTGAGGAGACTTTAAAAGTAAAATATCTTATATATCTGAACTAAAGTCAATCCTATACCAGGCAGGCATGCCTATGATGACCTCATTGTTTAACCCCTGGCTGAGATTTTGATCTTTGAAGGTGGAGGGTAGACTGAATTTACTTTATGAGGAGTCCTTGTTTGGGATCCAAACATCTGGAGCCTTAGTCTGGCTTCTCTTTTAAAAACATCTGGGTGGTTGAAAGGGTAAAGGACAGAGTAAAATAGAATATCACTGCATAGATTTTTTTTCTTCAATATTTGAAAGATACATACAGACTCCACATAGTTAACATGTTCCTAAAAGTTTATTTGTGAAGTATGGAGTTTTTAAGAATGTTTGTCAAGGTTACTAAACTAGACCAAGCTGTATTTCATGAGTCAAGGGCAAGAATGTCTTACTTCCCAAATAGACAAGGCCAGTGCTCATGGAACGAACTCTGTGAACACGGATTCTTGAAGCCACCCTCACTGCCAGGTCCTGTTTAGTCATCCTCCTTTCCCCGCTGTGTTCCCAGAGCCAAGCGGAATTATTTAAACTGCCCTCAGCACTATTGACCCTATAGGACAGCCCCTCAGTACCCCTTTTGTGCAGATGTCAGAAAGATTTGAGACTGTTTTACTTAGCTGAGCAAAGGGCCCCACTTGAATTTCAAGCTGCTCCTCTCGAGCTGGGAGGAGAACAGAACATTGGATCATCCCAGAGATATGCTGCAGCCCTTGGCAGGCCTGCCTCCTGTCTTGGGTAGACATGAAGCACATAGCTTGCTGGGTAATGTGTACTTTTCCTTTGCCAAAGGCTTCTTGAACTGACTAGGACTTTTACACAACCCCTAGCACTCCTGCTAAACTGCAATCCATCCCTTTCTGGCTGAAGCCATAGCAAACTGATTTCTCGAAGGTGTGCCCTGCCTACTAAAAACCCTTCCCTAATGTTGGTGCACTGCTTTTTACTTTCTAAAACATCTTCTCACAGGAGCTGTATTATTGTCTGTATGTAACAAATAAACTGATAATTGACTTGCCCAAGCTCACTAACCTGTTAATAGCTGAACTTTAGCCTATTTAGGAGGACAACTTTAAAAAGTAACGTGCCTCATAGTGTTAAATAAAGGGTCCCCCCGCCTCTGGTCATTTAGATTTGGATTTGCTATTTGACTTTCAGTTTTCTTTTGTGGGGTAGGTTTTATTATTGGGAAGAGCCGTTGTTTTGAGTTGTTTTTTTCCTGGTATTTTTTCCCCTACCATTTAATTGAACAAAACATTTTAGTTTGACATTTCTGTCCCTTCCCTTTTTCCCCCGACTGGATTTAAGAGCTATCTCTGCGTTATACTCCATCAGTGTGTGTTTGTCTGACACTGGGGCCAAGAGGAGGGGGCTGTTTGTTTTGTTATGAACCTCCTCAATACTGCAGGGTGTCCAAAAGCTTCCCATAAAGTCACCATACATAGAAAAAATGGGAAATTGTAGCTAAATATACCTTTATTTACAAAACACTCATTACAAAAGTTTACAAAGAAGTGGCCAACACATAGAGAATATTTTATAAATATTTTGTAAAAATCTGTAATGAATATTTTGTAATTAAAGGTACATTTGCTACAATTTCTCATTTTCCCTATGTATGGCAACTTTAGGGCTGACTTTTGGGACACCCTGTATTTCAGAGTTTTCCCTGTTTTAATAGCGTTCTGGTGTTTATATACAACATGGTGAGCCCATAATTATCCAAGCCATCTAGAGGAGCATTATCACAGGGAATGTTTGGATTCCCCTCTGGTAAGGTCTGTTTTTCCCCATTTTATGACTTGGGAACCTATGTCCTAGCTTGAGAGTTTATGAGGCTAGCCTGAGTTTCATGTGCAATTGAGTCCAGGTTTCTTAATTCCTTATCTCCTGCCTGCATCCTGCTGTTTCTCTGCTACAAAATGTGTTTCCCATGAATTCCAGAACCAAGATGCATTAGCCACTAGTCCTTCAATTTATTCTCCTCCTGCAAACATCTGGCATTCCCGTGTCAGCTGACTGGTGCCATGGCTACAAATAGGCCTTTCCATTTTCCCCTGAATTAGGCAATTGCTATGTACATCATTCCTTCCTTCCTCTGCATCCCCCAACACACATCCCTGCCCTGACCACCCCCTACCACACACCCCAATGTCCTTATCTTCTATTGCTCCAAAGTGAAAGCTCCTATTGCACACGACCGCATTGAGTGCCCAGGTCTTGCTCCAACTGCCTATACTTAAATCTCATGCCCTCACTGCCCACTTGCTCCCCAGCCCTTTGTAGGCTGACCTCAATTCTGACACTAGTTACCACAAACCTGCTGTTGCCACATGCAATGAACATTTTTCATTTCTTATCTTCCTTGTCCCTATAGCGCAAGACATTTTCTCTCCCAAAACTCTCTTTTCCTTTGTAATGTCATACTATCCTTTCCTACTTCTTTTCCTGCATTGACTAGGATCTGCTAGGGTTCTGTCCTCATCCTTCTTTTCTTTGCACCATAGGCCTTTCCCAGGGTGGTTTCATATACTTTAGGGATTTAAGCCACCACCCATATAATGATAAATATTAAATATCTACCTCTAGCTCAGATATTTCTTTTTGAAATATTTTCTTTTTAGTTTAATATCAGCATCGTCAATTTCCTACTGGATATCTCTGCTTCAATTTTCACTGGCACCAAAAACATGTCTCATACAGAACTGTATCACCAACCCCCACCAGGTGTTCTCCTTCCTAAATTCTACCTATATCTTTCCCATCACAATAAATGGCATTACCAACAACTGAGCTGGTCAAGCCAGAAACCTGGGAGTCATTCTCTTCTTCTCTTTCTCTTCTCCACTACCACCTCCAGTCCATTAAGTTGTTTCCATTTGTCTTCCAAAATCTAGTTCAAATCCAACTAATTTTTTTTTTTTTGAGACACAGCCTCAAGTTGTCACCCTGGATAGAGTGCTGTGGCATCACAACTCACAGCAACCTCCAATTCCTGGACTCAAGCGAGTCTCCTGCCACCACCTCCCATTGTGGCCCACCACAACGCCCGGACATTTTTTGGTTGCAGCCGTCATTGTTGTTTGGCGGGCCCAGGCTGGATTCGAACCCTCCAGCTCAGGTGTACATGGCTGGCACCTTAGCCACTTGAGCCACAGGTGCCGAGCCCAAATCCAGCTAATTTTTTCAATATCCATTTCTCCAATCTAAGCCTGTATCATTTCTTGCCTAAATTAGCACAACAGCTTTGAGACTGGTCTCTTAGCCTCCAAAATCTTATTCTTTCCCATCCATTTGCCACTATCCCACCATAATCTTTCCAGAAACGCAAATAACGTCATGGGTTCCCTATAGATTTCACAATAAAATCTTAACTCTAGAAGGCTTACAGTGTCCTTCATTACCTGGCCCTTGCCCACCTTTCCAACATTATTTCTCATCACTAAGAACCTTTCTCCCTTCAGAAAACAAGACAAATTTCTTTTTCAAATAAATCTGTGTTCATTGAATTATTTACAGTTCTCTGAACTTGCTATATTATTTAATGTGTTGAGAGTTTTATACCTGCTACTCCCTTTGTGTATACTATTTCTTTATCTAGCCCCACCCTTTCTCTGCTGACTTGCTTCTTTCTATCTATCATTTAAAAGTGAACACAGATTTCTCTTCATGAAGTTTTACACAATGTGCAAGGCTGAAGTTATCTACTCCTATCATCATTCCTCTCATGCTGAATTACGGTAGTATATTTACCTGTTTTTCCACTGTCTTATGAATGACCATAGGGCAGAGTCTGAGTCTTCTTAGACTCTGCAAAATCAGTAGACACTGCAAGCTATTTCATAAAGGACTGGCCAACCGACCAAGGAGTTTTGCATGGGTAAGGTTCCAGCCCTACACTCCACATCCAGGATTAACTGTTAGGTCACTTTGAAGCCAAAAGGAGTCTCCTGTCAAGGGAGGAGTTACTGTTGCTAAAAAAAGGGAAAGAGCCAGGATAAGCATTTCCACGTCTATTTTAGATCCTGTTAGCTGTAAGGGTCACACCCTCTTGTTTCTGTAGTTTACTCTGGGATTCTTCTCCTCCTAACCCAGTGGTTCTCAACCTATGGGTCGCGACCCCTTTTTTCCATTTGTAACAACACAGCAATTAGAAAGGTTGAGAACCACTGTCCTAACTCCTCTGAGCTTTCGACCCTGGACTCTTCTTTGATTGCTTTTTACTCTGTACCTACCAATGCAAGGGACTTGGCAAAATACTTTTGTTTTACTACCAGCAATTCATTCTTCCTTCAAGATGAAGGCATTCACGAATAATTGTGAGTCAAAGGTAATACCTAAATTTCTCTGTGACATTGGTTCTACCCGCCTTTCCACCAAGTCTTTAGCTTAAAGCTTCTTGATTTTGTGCAAAATTGATGGTCTTGGGTTTTGCTTGTTTGTTCCTCTTTGTGGGAGGAGGGAAGTAGCTTCTGAGCATGGATGTAGCCACTGGGTGGCAGTAGCGAGAGGTAGAAAATCAAGGGTCCCTGTGTGTTTAAATATGGTTATTTAGGCCTGGGATAATTGATGATAATGTTAAAACTTAAGTGTCTCTGCACTGAATCAAGATGCAGTTGTAGCCCTGAAGCTGTTCGTGGTTAACTTAATCATTTATTTGATCATATCTAGACATTATGGGATTTACGGAATATATTATACATACTAGTGAAGGAAGCTTCTGCTAGAGAAGAGCCAAAGAGCTAGAGGATAAATACACAGCTGTGGAGTAAAGACTACTGCTGTAGCTACCCAGAGACCTGGTCTCATGCCCAAGCTTTGCCAACTGGATGACCTTGGGTCGGTGCTTTACCCTTTCAGAGTCTCAATTTACCCAGAAGTAAAATGAGGGATCTGGGCTGCGTGATCTCCAAAGACTCACCAGCTCTGATGATCTAAGTCAGGCACCTCGTTACTGTATCCTGATGGTTCCTTGCCCCTGCTGTGTCTTATCATGCTTTCTAGTGTGCAGTGAGATATGGAAGGTGATGTTTGATGATGTTCTACCCTCTGAATGGTGCCTTGGCAGCTGCCTCAGACATAATTCACTTGCTGTGGCTTCTTCACTGCTGCTGCTGGAAGCTCCTGATAGCTGAAGTTGTTCTCCTGCAGGAATATGCAGTACTTCCCCTCCTGGGTCATCTGGATGGTGTGATTTGAAGAGTCACAGGACTTTCTCTTCACCACAACCCTACAATATCTTCCCTGCCTTGCCCAGGGATCATTCTGCTTACATTTCTAGCCTTAGAAACTCACTCTTTAGGCAAAGCATTGCCCTGTCTTTGCATTGCTTGAATAAATGGCATATACCTCTCTGAAGAGGGGAGGCAGGCTTGCCCTGCATATCTTTGCACACAAATCACAAACTTTTAGGGACTACTCAGTTTTCACTGTCCTGGCCCTGCTAATCCATATTCCAGGGACACTGGTCAGCAAGACAATTCGGTGAGCATCTCTCTTGTCAACATGTGACATATTCTTTTCTCCTACTCTGCCCATTTTCTCCCTTGGCAGCTGTTTACCCCTTTTTTCTCCTTGTTCTTCTCTCTCCTCCCTCGCCTTTAACGTCTTCTTCCCTCTCTCGAGATTTCCCTCCTTGTTGCTGTCATGGCCTCCTCACCCAGTTTCTCCCCCTCTGCTTTTATTTATTTTTATTTTATTTCATTTTCTTTGAGACAAAGTCTCACTATGTCACCATCGGTAAAGTGTTGTGGCATCACAGCTCACAGCAACCTCAAACTTTTGGGCTTAAGTGAGTCTCTTGCCTCAGCCTCCCAAGTAGCTGGGACTAAAGGCGCCCACCACAACGCCTGACTATTTTTTTGTTGTTGTTGCAGTTGTTTAGCTGGGCCAGGCCAGGTTTGAACCTGCCACCCTCGGTGTATGTGGCTGGCACCGTAACCACTGTGCTACAGGTGCCGAGCCCCCCTCTGCTTTTAATTGCCTGAGATGTCTTCCTGTGTTCACCTATCTTTGGTTTCTTTTTCTTTCTTTTTTTTTTTTAGAGACAGAGTCTTACTTTATGGCCCTCGGTACAGTACCGTGGCGTCACAGCTCACAGCAAACTCCAGCTCCTGGGCTTAGGCGATTCTCTTGCCTCAGCCTCCCGAGTAGCTGGGACTATAGGCGCCCGCCACAACACCCGGCTATTTTTTTGTTGCAGTTTGGCCGGGGCTGGGTTTGAACCCGCCACCCTTGGTATATGGGGCCAGTGCCTTACCAACTGAGCCACAGGTGCCACCCATGGTTTCATTTTTTTATTTTTTGGTATTTATCAGCAGATATGTAAACTATAGCAATAGTATATCTGGGAACAGTGACGGGGATGTAGTTTACAGAAGCATTCCACTTATTTAGAGGTTCTAAATCTCAGCGTCTGGATCAGTGGTCTCAAATGTAGGTGGGTAAGGGACCGGCCGTGCAAGTCAACCCTTTGGGTGTAGAAAAAAGTATTAAACTTCTATTTACATTTAAATTAGAAAAGCTAGAAAGAAATTAAAATTTAGCTTTAATAATTTATATATAATTATCATTTATATGAAGATAGATGAAGCAAGTGGGACATATATATGATTTATATAATGATTAATAATATATTGTATAAATACGTGGGTATTGAAGAAGTATACTCAAAGGTTTTTGGGTTTGTTTTTTTTTTTTTTTTTTTGAGACAGAGTCTCACTATGTTGCCCTCAGTAGAGTGCTGTGACATCACAGCTCACAGCAATCTTAAACTCTTGGGCTCAAGTGATTCTCTTGCCTCAGCCTCCCAAGCAGCTACGACTACAGATGCTGGCCACGGTGCTCAGCTATTTTTGTTGTTGTTCTTGTTGCAGTTGTCAATGTTGTTTAGCAGGCCCAGCCTGGGCTTGAACCTGCCAGCCTCAGTGTATGTGGCTGGCACCATAACCACTGAGCTATGGGCGCTGAGCCTACTCAAAGTTTTTTCAACTAAAAAACTAGTGTGCAATAAAAAAGGATCTGGATACCACTGGCTTACATCACACTTTAAATAAATGGGGACACACAAGCAGAGGCAAAAGATCTCTGAGTAAGAAAAAAAATAACTGTCATGAAGTCTCTTGCTCTTTCCTTGTAGAATAGTCAGGCAACCAACTTTAGAACCTGACTACAACAATTTCACATAAAATAAAGTGCTGAGGATCTCAGGAGTTGGGAGAAGTGAGACAGCAAAAGAACTTTCAAAATTATAAAATCACAATCCTGGGAAGCTGGATTCAGCCCCCAAGTGGTATGTCATAGGTTACAAGAGACTTTCTCAGCATGCCTGTGAATGTTCTTTCCATTACTGTAATTATGAAGAAGCTTAGAAAAAAAGTTTCAAAGAGGTTAAGAGACTTGCCCAAGGAAATTTGTATAAGTGCTGAGAATTGAACCAAGTACTCCATCCACCTGCTCAGTTGTTCTTTCTACCATGTCAAATGGCCTCGGAAACCTGTGGCTACTATGATCAGCTAAGCTCCCTGCATTACTCATTGTAGTTCAATGATTACAATGGGACAAATACCTGGAGTTGAGAAAATCTGCTAGGAAGACAAAGACTAGCTATCAGCAAATTAATTACCCTTATTTCTCTGCCCCAGTGAGTATTAAGTCCTGACTACATGCATAACATTTGCTTATATCCTTGTCTGGATTTTATTTTATTTTATTTTTATTTTTATTTTTATTTTTATTTTTTGAGACAGAGCCTCAAGCTGTCACCCTGGATAGAGTGCTGTGGCATCACAGCTCACAGCAACCTCCAATTCCTGGGTTCAAGCGAGTCTCCTGCCTCCACCTCCCAAGTAGCTGGGGCTACAGGTGCCCGCCACAATGCCCGGCCATTTTTTGGTTGCAGCCGTCATTGTTTGGCGGGCCCAGGCTGGATTCGAACCCGCCAACTCAGGTGTACGTGGCTGGTGCCTTATCCCGTTGAGCCACAGGCGCCGAGGCCCTTGTCTGGATTTTAAAATGTTTTCCTAATACATATTATTTCTATCTTTAATGGTTAAAGAAATTAATTCCAAGCTTCAGGAAAGCCTGGTTTTCATCTGTGATTACAAGTTATGTGAGGAGTTGCATCAGTTTGACAGCTCTAACGTGGGTTTGTCCCTTTATATAGGTCACTCACTATATGGAAGTTCACGGCAATGGAGTTAGAAAAGCGTGGAGATGAAATTACCAAGTACACATCAGGGAAGCAATTTGGTGTGTACTTTGAGAAGACTTGCATTAATGGAAGTCTTCCAAGAATGTTTAAGAAAAGTAATTGCAGAGCACCTCTCTTAAGCTGTAGTAGAAGCCTATGGGAAAATATGCATTGCTTTGCAGAAATTTGCTTCACTGTCATCTTTTCAAAAGAGCTTTTATTTTAACAAATGAGAGACATAGCCAATTATTTAATGACCACCTTTGCTTTTAGAAGTGGAAGTCCTAGACTATGTTCTGTATTTCATCTTTCTCCTTATATTGTGTGAAGTTCAAACCCACTAGACAAACATTTAAGCAAGTACTCTGGGGAGTAAATTTTGGTACAGGCACTGTGGGGAATACAAACATATTATAAGAAGCAGACCTCTACTTAGGAAGACTATACACACACACACACACACACACACACACACACACACACACAATTTGCACGTGTGTCAGTGCTTAACTAGCCAGTACTGAGTATGATTAAAAATCTGAATGGAAGATCACAAAAGCTGAAAAGAAGAGAATGGTCATATAGTCTGGGGTAATAAAGCAAACTCTTTTTTAAAATATTGTGAGAACAGTGTTTCTTTAGGAAGATTGATTTGGTGGGAGTTTTGCAGGTGATTGGAGTAAGAGACATGATAGGCAGATATTATGCTCCCTATTTTAGAGGTTAAGTAGCATATCCAAAATCTCTAGTACAACAGAATGGAAAGTTTGCATTTTCTGCTGCTCAGATGCTGCTATCTTTCTTTAAGTGATTCTCTCTATCCCTGAACACACATACACACACAGACACCCCAACCTCTAAACTAATGATCTGATGATGGAGCTTCTGTTCATGTTAGATGAATGGATTAGCTTTTTAATTTTTTTTTTTAATCTGGCAGATGATACTAGTTCCTTCCCCTCACATTTCTCTTAACCAATGGAAACCATTGTCTCCATTGGTTAACCTCTATTGAATCCACTTGAGTATTCATCCTAAAAGCTAAGTGGAATCACCATCACTGATGTGATCCAATCTTAATTCCAGAGGTAGAACTGTGAGATGGTTTTCTCCATGTTTTCTCTTACAATTACTATGATGCCCAGAGAGAAAAACCCACTCCCTGGATTCTAAAAGAACATCTGTTTTCTACTCAACAAATTGTGTTGTGGAGGTTTTGAGTGAAAGGTAGGGTTTGGGACTCATAGAGAAGGAAGTCATTGTTTCTATAAGATTTACAAGCCTGGTTAGTGGAAAAATCTACAAAGTAGCTTAGAAGTGTGCCCTTGTCCTGAATTACCAGCTGTGACCATGGCAAGCTCACTCTGTGGACTTAGCTGGACACTTGGCTTTGCTATGACAGCTTTTATACCTTTTATCCTTAGGTTTATAAGCTTAGTTTTAGTCTTTAATTTTTGAAGACCCAAAGGGAAAAAATGCCTGTTCCTTTGGCCCCCAGGAAGATTAATGCATATGTTTGGTTATCATCCATATCAAAGGAACCATGGTCTATGTCCTGGTACGTGTCTTTGCTAGTTCAAATAATTGTAGTGACTTGGCAATCCATTGCTTTAGTTGGGTTCCTTCTCAGAGCTGACACGAGTCAGTGATTGCTGCCCCCTTCGCATATCATTGGGGGAATGGCAGTACAGCTATGAGCAAATGAGGGAGCTGTGGAGAAACATGCTGTGGGGCCCAGAGCAGAATGAGGGGTAACCAGGGTGCAGGAGCCAGGTTTCTGCAGAGAGAAACAAAAAGAAAGCAAACAAAAGGAAAAGACAGGTCTAAACAGGCTCCCCAGACGGGGCCCCTTTGCTCTGAGAACAGAGCCTTAAACTTCACAGAGCTCAGGGAGGGAAGGGAGCCAGGGATTAGACATGGCCCTTGCAATTCAGCTAAAGAATTATTAACTTAGCATACATAAAGAGAAAAGCCACACATATATAGAGCAACATTTGTTGTTCATTCAGACACTTCACAAATGTACCTAAACCTGTAATATTGACCCCCCGCAAACCACAAAGGTAGAAATAGAGAGAGGCCCAGCAGCAGGAAGGCACACAGAGCCCCACGATGCCTAACATAGGTTGGTTTTTGAGGCATGTGGCAGACTTTAGTGACCTGGTGCAATCCGCTATGGGAACTGGGGGCCCATGTTTCCAGTGACTGGTAACAGAGTAAGAAATTAACTTCTGTCTGAGCTTTACTTTGTAAATCAAGTCCTAACCAAGCTCCAGATCTGACTGCAAATTGGGAGCCTGTCTCCCCACCCTCACCCCTACCCTCCCACGAAAGGAGGAGCAGGACTTGAAGCCTCTAAAGTCCCTTGGAGGAAGAAAAGTGTGTAAAAGGGGGGCTTTGTTTACAGCCTAAAGACCAACCCTACTCCCATCTCCCAACCCCACAGTTGACCAGCCCCCACAGCGCCTCCCTTCATGTTTCCCAGTTTCCTGAGGGGAACCCGATCCTGTCCTGGGATCAGCACAGGCTCTTCACATCATCCTCCAGAAATCCCCACTCCTTGGGAGCCCCATGAGCAGTGCTGCCTGCCTGCCCAAAACTGAAGTTGGCCTCCCAGGCTCCGGTGACAGTGCTGTCCAGGGAGGGGGCCTTACCAGCAGAGGCTTCCCCAGCCCACCAGGCAGGAAGCTCGAGCAAAAGGCACAGAACTTCCCCTTGTCTGCCCTGAACCACTCTTCTGCCAGACCCTCCGGCCATGCCCACCCAAGGCCCAAACCAGGGCACCCTTGGCCCTTAGCGATGGGAGAAGCCAGTTGGGAAGAAGCAAACATGACACAAAAACAAACACAGCCTGGGAACTTTGCACCAGCTTCCAAAGTGGAAGTCCTCAAATGTCCCTTGTTCCATGCCCGTGCTCCCTGCAAAGTGTTTACCTCATGAAAAAAGGGAGGGCGCTTAAGTCAGAGCCAGAAGGGCACCTTAGGGATCAGTCCAACCCCTTCATCTTACACGTGTGGCAACTGGGGCCCACAGTGGGGAAGAAGCTTAAACTCTGAGGAGTGTTTAAAAACGTCTTTCCTTGATAATAAAGGCCACGCGTGGTTTATTGTGCGTGTGTGTGAGAGAGAGAGAGAAATAGGGGTGGGTATGGAGAGGTGGGGAAGAGAGTTGAGAAGAAACAAGAGAACTGAAGAGAGGTATTAAAAGACTGTTTTCTAGCCTGAGCTGGGAAACTTGTGGGCAGGAATGCATATTGGAAGGCAGATTTTCTAATGTTCAAGTCTAGCTTGCCCTTACTCTAGTGGACAGACTTTCTCTCCACTTCCAAGGGGCCAGAGGTACCCAGAAATGGGTAGAGAAATTTGTCATCTTGTGAGTGCAAATAACAGCAGTGATTGAAAGCCTGGAATTTGGAGTCAGACTAATCTTTTAAGCCCTGGCTTTACTATTTACTAGATGTGTGATCTTTACCCATTGGTTCTCAACCAGAAGCACTATTGCTCCCCGACTCCAGGAACATTTTTGGTTGTTACAAATGATGGGGTGCTACTGGCATCTAGTGGGTAGAGGACAGGGAAGCTGCTAACCATCCTACAAAACACAAGACATCCCCCCACAACAGAGAATTCTCAGGCCCAACATGTCAGTCATATAAGGTTGAGAAGTCCTACGTTAGGCAAATGGCTTCATCATTCTAGCTTCAGTTTCTCTGTCTGTTACTTGGGAGTAATGTCACAACAATCCTATCTCCCAGGATTGTTGCAATAATTAAATAGGCTAATATGTAGAAAGCAATTAACATAGTGCCTGGCACAAAGTAAGTGCTCCATTAATTATTCGATATTGGTATTATCAAACCCTCCTTTAAGACCACCTTCTCCTATAGTTACTGTGTCATTTTTCTGCTTCCCTTACATAGCATGATTCCTCAAAATAGTTGTTTATACTGAAAATCTTCACTTTTCCCATTCTCTCTTAAACTTACTCTAATCAGGCGTTCATTGTCACCATCTCTTTCTTTTTTTTTGAGACAGAGTCTCACTTTCACGCCCTCAGAAGAGTACCGTGGCATCATAGATCACAGCAACCTCAAACTCTTGGGCTTAGGCGATTCTCTTGCCTCAGCCTCCCGAGTAGCTGGGCCTACAGGTGCCCTCCACAACACCCGGCTAGTTTTTTGTTGCAGTTGTCATTGTTGTTTAGGTGTCCTGGGCCAGGTTTGAACCCGCCAACCTCAGTGCATGTGGCTGGCACCGTAACGACTGTGCTACGGGTGCCAAGCCTATTGCTGTTATTATTATTACTCTCCCTTGCTGGTGATGAGCCCCCTGAAGATGGGATTGTTTACATTGTCTTGGTCCTCCCTTGTATAGAACTTTATTCAATAGAAAAGTATATGTCCATGTGTGGATATATATCCAAAAAACACTTCACCATGGGCAGGAGTAGCTGATGAGGGCATGAGATTGGAGTAGAGACATAAAGGAGAAATAGGTTATGAAGACGGTGAGGGTGGGTATGGATGCTAGAGGCATATGAGAATAAGCATCCAGAAGGGAGTCACACCCTAGCCATTTTCACCGCTATCTTCAGAAATGGACCACAAAAGGGAGGGAGTAGCAGTTTTCATTCATAAATCATCACCATACCTCCTCTCCCAAGTAAGGGGGAGAAGTCGGCATGTGGCCAAATGTTAGCATGAACAGAGAGCTTATCTGTTGGGTTTGACAGAGTGGGCAACATAAATTCACCTTCCTCACAATATTGGCTTAACTTCATTTTTAGTCATCTCGAACTCTGAGCAATTTTGTACACTTATCAGCTCCGGCCACCATCTTTACAAATTTGCAAGTGGCATTTATATTACCCCAGGCATTTATATGTTCTCTTAGGGGTAGCCATTAGAAAGAACACACAACCCAAATTTTGTTAGAAAACTTGTAAACATTCAAAACGTCCATTAGGTGTTGCTTATCATTCTAATAACAGAATTTGGCAGCATTTTGAGTGAAAATGAGGTAATAACCAAATAGGATCTCCGAACCAAGTTTCTTATTTCCATTAAAAACAGAATGTCTAGTTTTTACAATATTCATGCCATTAACTACCAACAGCCATGGCATTAAATTGTGGCCAGCCCTTCTTCCCTTCACCACCCATAACAACAAAACATCTACAAGTTGGACCAATAAAACAATAAAACTCATATGTTTCTCTCTCTCTCTCTCTCTCTCTCTCTGTCTTTTTGAGACAGAGTCTCACTCTGTTGCCCCAGGCTAGAGTGCCTTGGCCTGGGCCTAGCTCACAGCAACCTCAAACTCCTGGGTTCAAGTGATCCTCCTGCCTCAGCCTCTCAGTAGCTGGGACTTACAGGCACTCACCACTGTGCCCAGCTAATTTTTCTGTGTTTGTTTGTTTGTTTTTTAGTAGAAATGGAGTCTCACTCTTGCTCAGTCTGGACTCTAACTCCTGAGCTCAATTGATCCCCTGCCTCGGCCTCCCAGAGTCCTAGGATTGCAAGCACAAGCCATGTCCGGCCAAAACTCGTGTTTTCAATCTCTGACCATCTAAAACCTATACTCCTACTCACTTGCATTGCAGCCCATATGCAGTAACCAACTTGCTTTGCAGATGGGTCAGCCTATTTGTAATTTTCCAGATGCAACCTTCCCAAGTACAGAGAAACATTTTAATCTGGCTTACATCAACAACCAAAGAAATTTCTTTTTAATTTACAAAACCCAAACTATTAGCTTCAAAAGGAATCATGTTGATACCACTTTATTTTCAAATCAGCATTTTTCGTTGAGTATGAACTTACCATCCACTCAAAAGTTCTTTTAAAAATTAACAGTTTCTGAATTTTCTAAACTTTTTTAACGAGTCTTGTTTTTAAGCCTTCCAGTAGGTGCTTAATAAATATGCAAGTGACATAAAGGCCACCATGATTTTCTAACTGGCTCAGCTGATGGTGGCTTTTGGCAGTTCTACTATTATTTGTCAAAGATCCTCCAGTATCCATCTGGGCCCACAGAAAGCCAAGGCTCCTGAAAGAAGTGTTGATAGAGCCCAAGGGGGACGTTGTAATTCATTCTGGAAAGGTGACCCAGCTGCCTGAATCCCCTGAGCCTCCTATAGATGCCAAATGAGCTCCTCGCCTAGCAATCCCATCTGTGATCTAAACGTATACAGAAACCACCCGCTCATCTCCTCTTCTTGACTGATGTGCTCATAGAGATGTATTTTTTTTACTATGATACAGGATTACTTTCAGATATATTATAGATAATAATTGTCATCTTTTTATCATCAGCATCTTCATAGAAATGATAAGGATAACACATAATGATGAGTTAGAAATAGTTACCAATTATAAAGTGTTTACTTTGTGTTAGGCGGTGTGCTAGGTATTTTTTATACTGTCTCATTGAATTTGTAATGAAATATAAATGTCCTAGCATAAAGCTCGTAGAATTCAGTGGCTTTTAGTGTAGTCACAAGGTTGTATAACCATCCCACTACCTAATTGCAGAACAGTTCATCACCCTGTCTCATTTAACTTCATAGGCCTGGGGAATAGGTATTTATTTTAAATCCCATTTTACAGATGAGGCAACAAAGATTTACAACGGCTAAATGATTTGCCAATTTCCTGCAGCACCTAAGTGGTGGAATTGAGAGTCAAAGGCAGATCTCCTTGGCCCCTAAAACCATGCATGTCTTCCTACTTCCCTGATAGTTCTTTATTTGTGCCATAGTTCATTATCTTTTTTTTTTTTTTTTTGAGAGAGAGAGTCTCACTATGTTGCCCTCAGTAGAGTGCTGTGGCATCATAGCTCTCAGTAACCTCAGACTCTTGGGCTTAAGCAATTCTCTTGCCTCAGCCTCCCAAGTAGCTGGGACTAAAGGCACCTGCCACAATGCCTGGCTATTTTTTGTTGTCGTTGTTGTTGTCATTGTTGTTTGGCAGGCCCGGGCTGAGTTCAAACCCACCAGCCCCGTTGTATGTGGCCGGCCGCTGAGCTATAGGCGCCGAGCCTCGTTATCTTTTCTTGGTCTTTTATTTCTGCCATAGTTCATTTTTTTTTATTATTATTTTTTTTTTGAGACAGAATCCACCTCTCTCACCCTAGCTAAAGTGTAGTGGTATCATCATAGCTTACTGCAACCTCAAATTCCTGGGCTCAAGTGATCCTCCTGCTTCAGCCTCCCAAAAGCTGGGGCTACAGGCATGTCCTACCACAGCTAACAATTTTTTCTATTTTTTTTTTAGAGACAGGAATCTCACTATTGCTCAGGCTGTTCTCAAACTCCTGACCTCGAGGGATCCTCCCACCTTGGCCTCCTATAATGTTAGAATTACGAGCATGAGTGACCATGCCTGACCTCATTATCATTTTTATTAATAGGGACACCAAAGGGGAAAAAAATGTAACTTTCTTGTTTTTCTTTTCACTTCCTGCCATCTTTTCCTTCATCCCTTAAGGAATCAATAGCTTTGGTGTCCCTAGCAACCACCCTCCTACTGCCTACACTTCCCTCATACATACAGTAATATATAGCACATAGTTCCTCTGACAAAATCTGCTTTCAGTTAGTGACATTAATTTGCACCGAGGGTCTTAAAGATTTATAAAACCTTAATTTGTCTCACCACCTTAGGTCTGCTTTCATTTAATATTAAGCCATTATGTAGCATAGTAATAAGAACAGAACTTTGACACCAAGCTTGGATTTTATAGTTTGGTCTGGTTTTCCCATGCTTACTGTGTTGCCTTGACCAGTTGACCCCTGTAAGCCTCAGTGTTCTTAGCTTAAAAATGGAGCTAATGATAGTACAAATGACACAGGAGTGCTTTGAGGGCTGAATTGAATATACATGCTAAAGGTGTAATGTGATGTCTTGAAACAGAGCACATGCTGCATAAATGGTGCTGGTTATTTTGGTAGCATCAGTGGCTGGGTAGAACAGGAAATTTTAGAGCCCCCATCAAGTTACATGGCCTAGAATCACCCAAGGCTGCCAGCCCACAGAGCAAGCTTTGATAAAAAGCATTTATTAAGCTAT
Source organism: Perodicticus potto (assembly GCA_963574655.1). Classification (NCBI taxonomy): domain Eukaryota; kingdom Metazoa; phylum Chordata; class Mammalia; order Primates; family Lorisidae; genus Perodicticus; species Perodicticus potto. Next base: position 22,613 of record CAUYRH010140971.1, read on the forward strand.
ATTTTTAAGGACATGCATGCCAGGTAGTATACCAATCAAGTTAAATAGTTCTTGCAGATTCTTGCCAGTTTAATCAACTAAAAGCATAAAGATCACTTTTGGCATTAAATATCTGACTGCTTTCCTCATAGCAGTCACAGCATTTCCCTCTTGAAGAATCTGCAGTGATTCTCGGTTGTCATCAAAAAGCAAAACTTCACTTGACCTGGAGAATACCTAGCATAATCAGGAGTTGCACAGTGTCAGGTTGAGTATGACCTTCTGAGTAGCCCAAGTAGTCCTGGCAGACCTGTGTGATGGGGTAGAGGCTAAAAGCACAAATACAGGTGAGACTAGAACCCATGGGCTATTTTTGAGTTGCCAGGTTGGGATGAGAATCTGGAATAAATTTCAACCCAGGTTATCACTGCAGGGTGAGCAGTCAGAAGAGGTCCAAAGAGCAGGCTGCTCTTGCACAATCTAAGAGCAAGTACCAGAAACCCAAACTTGACTAATAATAATAATTGTCATTAATAAATACCACATTTGAGACACTTTGCTAAGGGCATTACCATGCATGGATTATCCCATTTAATTCTTTTTTTTTTTTTTTTTTTTAATTATTTTTTATTGAGTCATAACTGTGTACAATTATTCAAGCTTGGAGTACAATCTTACTAGGGTAAATAGTATTACACTCCACATTTTAAAAATAAAGGAATAAGTACTGACATACTTTAAAATAACTAGAGTAGAATTGGAATGTTGCTAACACAAAGAAATGATAAATGCTTGAGGCGATGGTTACCCCATTGCATGCCTGTTTCAAAACTTCGTATGTACCCTATAAATATATACAACTATTATTTGCCTGTAACAATTAAAAATTTAAAAAACAAAGGAAACCAAAGATCACATAACTAGAAAGTTGTGAAGGTTGGATCCGATCCTAGATGTGTCTGGTTTAAACACACATTCCCTTAACCACTATGTGTCCAGAAACATTAGAGTGCTGTTGGTGGCCAACGGCCACACACGTAGAGACTTAGGCCCAAGGATAGCATGGTCCCAGCAATAAAGCTGACTTGCTGTTTCTTCAATTATCGAAGCAAGGATTGTGCTTTATTTTCTACTGTGTGGTGGCAGCAGTAAGCCAAGAGTCTGAGGTAGGAGCTGAGGCTTTCAGAGAGGGGCTAAGAGAGATTCTGAGTTGAATTGAAACAGATTACTGCAGCGACTTCAGGATTTTGATTTCTCTTTCTGTTGTCCACAAGTTCACTTGGTCCTATAGATGTGTCATGGAAATGTTGTCTTTCTTGCCTCAGATATTCTGGTCACAATTAGAATAGTTTCTGTCTCTCTGCCTTTATAGTTCTTATCTATTTATCTTGATCTATAAAAGAAAATTGCAACATGCAGGAGGCTCTTTTACCCTTAAAGAGTTCCATAAACTCCTGGTAAATCAAATGACAAGTAAGGATGGAGTAGAGGTGCTACAGAAATAGCCCCAGCAGGAAGCTAAAGAAAGAAGACAGTGGTGATAAGTGGGCAGCCTCTGTTGGAAATCAACCACCTTGGTCCCTTTAACTGTGAGCTAAAACCCCTCTCGTGGACAGTGGGAGGAGGAAGGAATGGTGGTATATAGGGGGCATGCCCACTTGTTACTTTAATACAATCCTTCAAGTGACATCCAAAGAAGATTGCTTCCTTAAGAACAGCACTGTAATTGGAACTATCTTTCAGGCCAAGGACAGTATATCAAATAAATTAAAAATGTGACCCACAATTTGTTATATTAGCAAAGGTACAATTACAGTAGGACTATAATAATTCTAAACAATAAAATTACGTGCCTTATAATGATCATAGATATACTCTACACAATGATTACTAAAAGGGTCTCTGCTCTATCATCTTTGTCATCTAAATCGAAAATGCCACCTGCAATAATACAATACACATCGACTAAGCATGTCATTAACAATTTTGTTTGCCTTCTTAGATTTTAACTTTACTTTACAAAATAATCTGAGTTCTCCCCATGGCAGCGCCTGTAGCTCAGTCGGCAAGGGCACTGGCCACATATACCTAGAGTAGCGGGTTTGAACCAGCCCTGGGCCTGGGCCTGCTAAGCAACAATGACAACTCCAACCAAAAAATAGTCAGGTGTTGTGGCGGGCACCTGTAGTCCTAGCTACTTGGGAGGCTGAGGCAAGAGAATCGCTTAAGCCCAAGAGTTGGAGGTTGCTGTGAGCTGTGTGATGCCATGGCACTCTACCCAGGGTGGCAGCTTGAGACTCCTTCTCAAAAAAAAAAAAAAAAGAAAGTTCTCCCCATGGAACTATTTGTAAAATGAAGCTCCATATTCACCCAAATATTGTTCAAACCATTTCCAAATGTGTCTTGAAAATTACATATGGGCAATTTCCCTTCTCAATTAATCCTGCTTGCATTTTGGCTATTTATATCAATAGCCTTAAAAATATTCCTAGTCTTTGACCTGGTAATTCCACTCTTAAGGAATTAATTGAAGAAAATAAAGCAGTACAAAAAGATTTATAAATGAATATACTCATCAGAGCCCTATTTATAACAGCAAAAAGATATAAAAATCCTGAATGTCTTACAGTAGACAGTATGATATAAGTATGATATATCCCTCACAATGGACTATCATATACTCATTAAAAATGATGTTTAATGACTTGGAAAAAGGCTTATGATATGATGTTAAGTGAGGATTATGGGAAATAAGGATTTATACAATATAATCATGGTTTTGTAATGATAATTATAAAACACACTCAGTTTTTAAAACAGATTAAAAGGAAAAAAAAAAAGAAAGGAAATACACTAAAAAGTTATCAATGTTTATCACCAGGAAGGAAGATTATAAAGAAAATGTTGGACAGAGAGAGAAAGAGGAGCCCCCAAGGGAGACTGAGAAAGTATCAGTAAATAAAGTGTTAATGAAAGGTATGAGAATGAGGTGACCATATCTGGGTAGTGGAGCCAGGCAGGTCTTCTTGGAGAGAGGCCTGTATCACTTCTGTGAATGAGAAGGCAGACTCAAGTAGGGTGAAGCCACTATGATTTGCCCAGGACTACAGGGTTTCCAAAAACATGGTACTTTGTTTTTAATTTTGTTATTTTTTTTTATTATTTTAGGTTAATGTGAGGGTATAAACAACCAGGTCACAATATTAGAATTCGTTAGGTAGAGTCCCTCTTGTAGTTGTGTGCCGCACCCCAAAAATGTGGCGTACACCCCTAGGAATATCCCTAATGAAAGAGGTGAAGGACTTCTATAAAGAGAATTATGAAACCCTAAGAAAATAAATAGCAGAAGACATTAACAAATGGAAGAGCATGCCATGCTCCTGGCTGGGAAGAATCTACATTGTCAAAATGTCTGTACTACCCAAAGCAATCCACAGATTCAGTGCAATCCCCATTAAAATGCCAAAATCATACTTTGAAAAACTAGAAAAAATAGTTCTTCGTTTTGTATGGAACCAGGAAAAAAAAAAAACTTGTATAGCCAAGGCAATTTTCAGTAATAAAAACAAAGCCGCAGGCATCACTCTATCACTTTTTAAAGTGCTAAAACTGAAAAATTCCTAGGCAAATTAGAATGAATTGGTCCCCTCAGACTCAAGATGTATTTGATTTGGGAGGCTTTTTGTAATCTTCAAATGCAAGCTCTTTCTTTTACAGATAAAAAAAACACCTGAAACTAGGAGCTGGGTAATATTATGACCGAAGTCACACAGCAGAGCGCTGGACTGCTAGTTTAGAGGGTTTAGTTCTACTCCCCACTTGGCTGCTCATTAGCTTATTAACTCAGGCTTATCTGAGGCTCAGCTAAGGATATAACACTTACGTTGCTTGTTCACCGGGATGTAACGAAGACTGAATTCAATTATTCACAAACATAAGGGGTTTTCAGTAACAATAAACATGTACTAGGCACATATTTTGGACACAGCTCTAAGATCAAGGGAGTATTAATAACGCCAAACATATAGATTATGGTAAAGTCTAATTGAGATTATATATCTAAATAAATTAGCACTCTGCTTGTCTTCTTCTATGTAATCATTAAATTAGTTCTGATAATTGTATGTTATGACTTAAAAATGTAAATACGGAAATCCCATACCATCCAATAGCAACTCTGTGAGATAGGTACTTCTATTAAAGCTCCCATTTTACAGATGAGAAAATTGCAACCCAGAGGGGTTTCTTTGCCTTGCTCAAGTTTATATAGTCAGTAAATGACGGGGCTATTTTTAATCCTGGCCCAGCTCTATTGTCTCTACTTCATTAAATTGCCACCCAGTGGAAAGCCTTTCTGGATGAGGGCACAGCCAACATTTTTTTTTTTTTTTTTTTGAGACAGAGCCTCAAGCCGTCACCCTGGATAGAGTGCTGTGGCATCACACTCACAGCAACCTCCAATTGCTCAAGCGAGTCTCCTGCCTCTGCCTCCCAAGTAGCTGGGACTACAGGCACCCGCCACAACACCTGGCCATTTTTTGGTTGCAGCCGTCATTGTTGTTTGGCAGGCCCGGGCTGGATTCGAACCCACCAGCTCAGGTGTATGTGGCTGGCACCTTAGCTCATTGAGCCACAGGCGCCGAGCCACAGCCAACATTTTTTTCTTTTTACTGTAAACTACCTTGTTCCTATGTACATCTTCAGTTCAGTCAAAGCCTATTGTTGGACAAATAGAGACCACCAAGAAGCATTCTATGGAGTATTTTGTTAGCAATCTTCAGAGAGCTTTAAGTTCCTTTTAAAAGGCCGTAAAACTATTACAGGCTCTGCAACACACCCCTCACAGCATAATAAGCATTAAAGTTAGTGGTTTTCTGGTAAATGTTAAACCACTGCCTCTGGAAGAGGTGAGATGGCCAACACTGATTAGCAGCATTTACAGATAGCCTTGGTATAAATATTTCTACCATGGCTGATTTCAATCTACCAATGAGATTGGCTCCTATAAACCAGGGCTAGCCAGTACAAGCCAACACACCACTAGAAGCAGAATTCTAACTAACAAGAAAGTCTTTAATTTCCTGAGTTTGTATAAATTTAGTGAGAATGAAAGTGTGAACATTATTCATGGAGCTTGGTTTGAATATGTGCAAAATGCGGGGGGAAGTGAGTGCAGGGCAGTGAGTTAGATTACATGGGTATCCAAGCTGATTTTGTGAGGACTTTTTTTGCTTATATGTGGTGTTGGATAACACAAAAAGGACATAAGGATCTTTTTTTATTGCTAATGAATTTTCATTAGTGCGTGTGTATTTACTGTGTGCTGTGTGGCCCAAGACCACTCTTATTCTTCCAGTGTATGGCAGAGAAATAAAAGGTTGAACACCCCTGGTTAGGATATTTCAGAGGGTAGGACAACCCAAGGGAAGGCACAGAGAAAAGGAGGAGATTCTGCTTGCTGCAGGTCTGACCATGAAACCTCTCAGGGAAGCCAAAGAAAAATTGTTAATTATAACAATTAGAGAAGCTTTATTTTTTAACTTATCATGGCTTTTCCTTTTCTTGACAACTTTTTTTTTTTTTTTTTCTTGTTGGGGATTCATTGAGGGTACAAGAAATCAGGTTACATAGATCGCATTTGTTAGGTAAAGTCCCTCTTATAATTGTGTCCTGCCCCCAAAAGGTGTGTCACATACTGAGACCCCCCATCCTTCTCCCTCTTTCCCTCTCTCTGCTCTTCCCTTCTCCCACCTCCTTCCCTCCTTCCCTGTCTCTGCTCTCCCTTTCCTCCAACCCCCACTGCGTACTAGGTCATTAACTGTCCTCATATCAAAATTGAGTACATAGGATTCATGCTTCTCCATTCTTGTGATGCTTTACTAAGAATAATGTGTTCCACTTCCATGCAGGTTAATACAAAGGATGTGAAGTCCCCATTTTTCCTAATGGCTGAATAATATTCCATGGTATTCATATGCCACAGCTTGTTAATCCACTCCTGGGTTGATGGACATTTAGACTGTTTCCACATTTTGGCGATTGTAAATTGAGCTGTGATAAACAGTCTAGTACAAGTGTCCTTATGATAAAAGGATTTTTTTCCTTCTGGGTAGATGCCCAGTAATGGGATTGCAGGATCAAATGGGAGGTCTAGCTTGAGTTCTTGGAGGGTTCTCCACACTTCCTTCCAAAAAGGTTGTATTAGTTTGCAGTCCCACCACCTTGCCAACTTTTTATTTTAAACATTTTCAGAACTTCAGAAAAGTTGCAAGAATAGTACAATGAATGCCCATATTCCTTTCTCATAGTTTTACCAATTGTTAAGATTTTTTCCATATTTTCCCTATCTATATACAGTGGAACCTCCATAGTTGACCACCTCCCTGCATTGAGAACCTCCTTAAGTTGTCTTAATTTTCATAGACCAGCCATGCACCATATGTATGTATCAGTATTGTGGGCCTAGTTCCTTATGTTGACCACCTCTGTATGTTGACCAGCTTGTTACAGTCCCTTGGGTGGTCAACTTACAGAGGTTCTACTGTATATGTATGAACTATTTGAGAATTAGTTGCAGCTATCTTGACTTTTCACTTCTAAGTACTTGAGTATGAATCTCCTAAGAACAAGGACATTGTCTTTTATACACACACACACCCCCAATCACACACTATAGTCATTATTCAAGAAACAAAATTAGGTAAGCGTGGTGGCACATACCTGTAATCCTAGCACTTCAGCAAGAGGGTTGTTTGAGGCCAGGAGTTCAAGACTGGCCTGAGCAAGAGTGAGACCCTGTCTCTAAAAAAAAAAAAAGTAGAAAAATTAGCCAGTGTGGGATGTGCACCTCAGGAGGCGGAGGCAGGAGGATCACTTGAGCCCAGGAGTTTGAGGGCAAGCCTTTGTCTCAAGAAAGAACAAAAGAAAGAAAGAAATTTAAAATTGCTGCAATATACAGGCATAAAGTCTGTATTCAGACCTCCCCAACTGTCCCAAAAATGTTCTTAAAGCTTTATTTTTTTCCATGCAGGATCCAGCAGATTGTATATTGCATTTAGTTGCAGTCTCTTTGCTCACCTTTAATCTAGAACAATTCCCAGAACTCCACCATTTTTTTTCTTTTATCGTTTATGAAATTGATATTTTTGAAAAGTCCAAGCCAGTTTTGAAGAATGGCTCTCAGTTGGATTTTTCTGATTATTTCCCATGAATACGTTGAGGTGAAACCTTTTTGTTTATTACATTGTTGTGTCCTTCATAGTGTCGCACGTCAGAAAGAACATGACATCATTTTCCCTACTATTGGTAATTTTAAACTTGATCGTTTGGTTAGTGTGGTGTCCAACATATTTCTCCATTGCCATGATAGCAGTATCGAGTTTGTGTGAATATTCTATTTCAGGAGAAACTTCTTTATACTGAAAGTATAAATTACTTGGTTCACTGCAGAACCATGGGTTCAAAAGGCATTATCCCTAATTAAAAGAAAAAAAATAGAAGAGATTTATTAAAAAAAAATAAGCTGGCACTAAGCCTCTTAGCCAAATTCATAAGCTATTCACATGACAAGGGACCTTATCTAAATTGTAACTGTCTGTGGGGGGGCGGGTAGTACTCCTCAATCTATACATGCCTATATCTCTAGAACTTAGCCTAGTGCCTAGGCTGTAGTATAGTAGATGCTCAGAAAAAAGTTTACTGAATAAATTTCTGTCCTGTTGGAATTACTGTCTCCATGAATGAGAAATTAATCACACTAAGCAAAAAAAGAAAAAAAAAGTACTTTATTTTGTCAACTGGCACCAGCTGGAATTGATTTGGCTGCTTAAGCACTATGCTTCTCATGGGAAATGACAGAGCTTTCAGTTTTCATCCAGGTATTTGACCTTACTCAGGCACTATTCAATTCTCTGGTTGTTCTAAAAATCTTAGCTTCTCTATATTAAAATTAGAAATTGTTCTAAATAAATCAAACATCAGCCCTGTACTTATTAAGATTATATTTGGTTGCAAGTGACAGAAAACCCAAAATAACAGTGGGTTAAACAATGCAGTCATTCTTTTTCTCTCTGATGTAAAAGTTCCCACTTCTGGCCAAGATGGAGTAATAGGGACTGGATTTACCCTCCCACCTGAAGCAAGTGAAAAACCAGACAAAATGAAAACAATGGTTTTCAGACGTTGGATACCAGGCCACAAAGAACAGTGATCCCTTAGAGACAGGAAACAAACAAGGTGAGCCCTATGATTGCCCCAGCTTATTGCCTGGAGAGAGTTTCTAAGCAGTGGTACAGGGAGAGAGAACCAAGGCAGAGCCCAGGAGATGAAAAGATGGAGCTAGGAATTCAGGGAGACAAAGCAGCTAGAATTTGCAGGATAAGTACTGGAGAAAAGAGAGCTGCATAGAAAGAGAACTCTGGAGATCTGTAGAGAGTCCCCCTTGAATCTTTGGCTGAGTAATGATCAGTACATATATGTAAGGAAACTAACCTAAACCTGGGAACAAACCACCCAAAAGGAATAGAAGGAACAATTCTCAGAGATTATGAAGAGCTGGAAATAGTACTTGTCCCACCAGCCAGAATGGAAAATCTCATAAGTAGCATAGCACCAGCTGGAATACTCGAAGGGTGCCTCAGTGGTGGTATGAAATAGCCCTAGACTCAAGGCTGCTGTAGACCTGCCTTTGAAAGTTTAAAAACAAGCCTTGAAAGAACATTTCCAAGTCATTTTTGTACCACAGTAAACACCAAGAATATTTATTGAAATACAAAATATCCAGCACCCAGCCAGATAAAATTCACATCTGACATACAATAAAAACCTACTAGGCATTCAAAAGAATCAGTGAAATGTGACCCCTAATGAGAAAAGTCAGTCAATCAAAACTAACATAGAAACAACACAATTGATGATTAGTAGGCCAAGGCTTTCAGTTGCTATAACAGTTTTCCATATGTTGAAGAACATAGGAGAAAGATTGAGTATGTTAAGGTAAAGACAAGAAAGACTTTAAAAAGACCCAAATATGGCTCGGTGCCTGTGGCTCAAGCAGCTAAGGCGCCAGCCACGTACACCTGAGCTGGCAGGTTCGAATCCAGCCTGGGCCCACCAAACCACAATGATGGCTGCAACCAAAAAAAAAAAAAAAATGGCCGGGCGTTGTGGTGGGCACCTGTAGTCCCAGTTATTTGGGAGGCAGAGGCAAGAGACTTGCTTGAACCCAGGAATTGGAGGTTGCTGTGAGCTGTGATGCCACAGCACTCTATCAGGGTGACAGCTTGAGGTTCTGTCTCAATAAAAAAAAAAAAAAAAAGACCCAAACAGGCTCGGCGCCTTTAGCACAGTGGTTATGGTGCCAGCCACATACACCAAGGCTGGCAGGTTCAAAGCCAGCCTGGGTCAGGTAAACAGCAATGACAACTGCAACAAAAAATAGCCGAGTATTGTGGCAGATGCCTATAGTCCCAGCTACTTGGGAGACTGAGGCAAGAGAATCGCTTAAGCTCAAGAGTTTGAGGTTGCTGTGAGCTGTGACGCCACAGCACTCTACCGAGGGTGACACAGTGAGACTCTGTCTCAAAAAAAAAAAAAAATAGACCTAAATAGAACTTCTACAGATGAAAAATTAAAGCTTGAAATGATATAAAAGTTCAAATAGTCAGTTGAGGACTTGAATGGCAGCTCCATGATCATCAGGATCAAAGCTCCTATTCCATTATTCTCAGCATACAGTTTGTAATTTAGGATCCAAAATGTCTGCTCTAGCTCAAGCTATCATGTCTGCATTCCAACAGCAGCCTGGTAGAGTAGGAGAAAGGAACTTGCCCCTCCATTTAAAGATACTTAGATCCTAGCACTCTGGGAGGCCTGAGCAGGTGTATTGCTTGAGGTCAGGAGTTTGAGACCAGCCTGAGCAAGAGTGAGACCCTGTCTCTAAAAAAACAGCTGGGCTTCATGGTGGGTGTGTGTAGTCCCAGCTACTTGGGAGTCTGAGGCAAGATAATTACTTAAGCCCAAGAGTTTGAGGTTGCTATTACGCCATGGCACTCAACCCCAGGGCAACTGAGTGAGACTCTATCTCAAAAAATAATAAAAAAAAAAAAAATAAAGACACTTATAAATCTCATGACATCACTTTTGCTTACATCCCACAGGCCAGAACTTAGAGTGTCACACTCATCTTAAAATGAGATTTAAGAATTGTTATAGTCTTTATTCTGGGTGGCTGTGTGACCCAGCTAAAATGTCAAGGTTCTATCACTTAGTGAAGAATGGAAGAGCTGAAACAGGGAGACAGTTAGCCATCGCTTCTCAAGTTTATAGCCTTATCAAAGTGAAGAAAGGTCCTGATCCAGTTTGAATAAAAATAATTTAACCCTTGCCCCTAAGTGTTTCGGATACCCGGAAAATAAAATATGAGTAATCTGCTTTGAGGTTGTTTAAATTCCAGCCCCTACATCTCCATATACTTTTGAGCTTATCTCAGACAAACTGCCAGAGTTGTTCCATTTTCCAAATCAGTAACACCAAGCTAGAGGTGGAGCTTAACATTTTGTTTGACTTATGTTTATGTTTATTGTGGCCAAGAAACCACGGTCACTCAGCATATTTATGGCCTCCTCATAAAACAGCTCACTTTCTTTCTTTCCTAATAAAGTCACTACAAACCTGCAGCTGAAACCAACTTTCACAGGAGGCTCCACATTGGATGCCTTGGAACCTCAGTGCCTTATTCCTGATAGGGGAAAAATTCGGCGCATAATAGATGCAACCTTTTTTATGGAGCATGAAACTCCTACCCAGACATTCTTTCAGTTGGCCATATAACTTCCCAAATCTTGAATCACTAGGTTGGTGTAACTCATCAGTCCTTTTGAACAGCTTTTCAGTATTTCTGGGGGTATTATGACTCTTACAGTGTCAAAGCGGATGCCATTCTTGTCAGGGGATGGTGACTGGGCATGCAAGAAAGTACTGCTGAAAAATGACAGTTCTTTCAAGATGTCAGACAAGCCAAGTGTTATGGCTGGCTCATGGAGTGTTCCCGCAGAGCATTTTGCACTAGCTCTGTGTGTTGTCCTGGGCAACTCAGACTAAAACATAAAGATTTGCAGAAATTCAGGCCTGGGAGCTTTCCAGTTGCTAATGGCTTTGATTGCCTTAACAACTTTCTGCTCTGACTTTTCACTGTGACATTTACACTTTTCCCCCATAAAAGCACTCTCCTCCTGTCATTACACTGCTTCTCTGTGATTAGCATCACCACCATCATTATTCTGTACACTAAGTAATAGTGAATTTTTGAGGTATAACATTCATAAGGGTTCGGTAGCGCAAACTAACAACCTGCAGAAATGCTTTGGTGGGAGAGATTGGGACAGAACTTTCAGTGCTGATTTAGACTCCAGATTGTGACCTCAAGGGAAGATTTTTCCTCCCTTTGGCTCTCCTGCTGTGAACCTGCCCACAGAGATCATGATGGAATAGACCCAGTAAACACACTCACTGACTGACCTGTTGTGCCCTGATTTGTTTTCCCATTGGGCACCCAGTGAACCCAGAGCATACAGTCTGAGACACTTGGGAAAGAGCAGGTGGTTTTTGATTGTAAAAAATGCTATTTGCCAGATACAATTTTATTTTCAGTAAGACCCTGCTATTTGGATAAAATGAAGGGTAGGGTAAAGAATTGATGTAAAGGAAAGAAAAATCATGTGACTGGGTGGGTGTTTCCACAATGGAGAAATGGGCATTAAGAGTTTATGTTGTTTTCCAGGTGAAAGTGAGAAGTAAATTATTGTTAGACACAGACGCATGTTTGAAGCTTGATGCTTTATGAACTTGGAAAATTAGAACTTGGTTCCATTTAATTCAAGTAATCCTTCTTTGACCATGACTATCAAAAGATTGGGATGAAAGCTTAGACTATCAATCACTATTAACAATGTAAATTGCCAACATTTCCTAGCTGAGTGCCTGGCTTTCTGACCCCTCTTTTTTATTGATTTGGTAAACAACATTCTACGAACTAGTTTGCTCCTCATCTGAGGTGCATCTGGAGCCAGTGATTTTCTCCAGTTGAGGCAAAGCAAAAATTTTTTGTGGTCTTTAAGAAAAAACTCTCATTGACAGTTTCTTTTTTTAAGAACATAAAAGTATAAGTTTATTTTATATTAGAGAAAGGGAAGAGAGTGGGAGGAAGAGATTAGAAAGGGAAAAGATAGCAGAGAACAGGGAATAGAGAGGGAAAGATGTGAGGGAGAAAATGGTATGGCACTCCAAAGAAAGAAAGGAAGCATGCCAGCCTCCTTGAGAGTTTCACCCAGTGATATACTAAAGGACAATTCAAATTTGTCTTTGTAACTTTCTTTTTAGTGGATTAAACCTAAAGCAAAAGAGCTGTTTGTCCTCTGGCAGTCAGGCAAGGCAATAGGATAGTATTAGGCAATCAATAAATATGACACTAAACCTACTGAAGTACTACTCAAGTTATTTCTGCCCCTGTATTTTGGGCTTCTTTATCTTGCCCACATTTCTCAAGTATGGCTGTTTCTTCTTCAGATGGTGTCCTCTATGCTTGGAATAATATTGTTTCAAACAGAAAATTACTATTCAACAGTCTTCTCCCAACAACACCCTCTATGAAAGAGGCTCTACCTTCTTCCCAAGCTCTTTTTTTTTCTTGGAAGCCCATGTCTAATATATTCTTGTCACTTTGCATGCCATTGTCATGGTAGATTCTAAAGGCTTTCTTAAGTGCTCCAGCTATAAAGCACTGTGTCTTGCTGTTCCCTATAATCAAGGATGGTAGATCTCACATGTCTAGCTTTAGATACTGAGGATAATAGAATGATAGTCTTTGAGACTCATTCCCCTGCCAAAACCTTAGAAGATCACCCTCCGGCCAAAGAGACATATTCGTCAGATGCCCCAGGACAAACATTCCCTTTGAACTAAGAGGGACATAAGTATTTACTGAATACTGGTTAAGTGTACAGAATTGAGCTAGATGCAAGAGCAGAAGAAATACAAGACTGGCATGGCATGGTCCCCACCTTGGAAGATGTTCTATTTTCAGTTTATAGAAGGGAGTAAAAACTTCAAAAATATAAAATTATGCTGTCTAGCTTATAAAACCCTCAACTGTTAGATTTGGGAAGGATCTTTAGTTATCACCTAGTCCAACTACGTTTTCTAGCCATGGACCTCCTAAGCTCCAGGATTCAGCAGAGTGCCTCAAAGGCTATCTGCTTCTCTTGTCTCAACTTCTTTAAAGCAATGACACGTCTCTGAACTTCTGTAAGATTTTATTTGAACAAAAATTCCATTGCTTTCAAAAATTTCACAGTCACTAATCTAGTGCAACCCTTTCATGAAACAGATGAAGAAACAGAGCCACAGAAAGAAAAGGGAATATGCTTGAGAGGCTGGAACGCTCAGTTGTCTGATTCCAATGATCCACTTCCCCCATGCCACCTAATAGCCTAGCAGCAAACACTTCTAAAAGGTCAGAATGGCCTGCTGTATTAGGAAGAGACACTGGTGTTAGGAGCAGGAGGAAGTTGCTTTTGGGTGTCCTGAGCTAGGTGCTCAGGTCCCAAGCTAATCCAGGAGTTCAAAGAAAGGAGAGATCAGTAAGTAGTTCAGCTTCCCATTTTGCTACCGTCAAATGTCTTCATCTTTCACAGGGGATAGAGGACCCAGCTGGTGGAGTTAATTGTGAAGATTAATTGTGATCAGACATGCAAAGTATCTGGCACATAGTAGGTGCTGAGTAAATGCTAGAAAGTAATGTTTATCCAGTATCTTTCGGTAGTGTGCCTCTGACTATTCTATAAGCAAAGAAAATGAGGATTTGAGAATCAGAATCCAGAGCCAAGGTGAGTTAACCTGGTTTACCAGCTGAATGTCAATTTCATATGTCAGTTGGTAAGGTCAAGGCACAGGCTTAACTTCCCAGGGAGCCTGGCAGGGTTCAGCAATCCTATTATGCCCCACTGTGCCAGAACAGAGTACTAAACAGAGGATGTGGTATTAGGTATTTTTTTAAACACAGAGCTGGAAAATACTATGCTTGGCCTCTTATAATCTGACTGGCATAACTGGAGGTGGAAATTGTCATGAAGAATTGTTATTTTTCTAGGGTAAATTCAATTCTTAAGAAATATTAATGAAATTGTCTTACTTGGAATTAACGTATTTATAAATCACATTTACAAAGAGATCTAAATAGGAAAAAACCCTCTCTTTTGGAGAAATTGCCTGGAAGGCATAATTGATGCTATTACCTGGCTTCATGGAGTATTTCCTTGTTTAGTGTCTATGACTTTGCCTGGACAGTTTTGGGCTTGAACTTAAAGCTCCACTCATTTGCACCCCCATCCCAATCTTGATTCCACAACTGATTTCCTCCCAAAGGCATATATGCCTTCCTTTGGGGTTTCTGTCTTAGAGATTTCAATTTCACTATTCCCACTCTGCAAGTTCCTCCTACAAATTGCATCCCCCTTTCTCCCAATTGTGTTATCTTCTTTGAGCAGTGGTCCTGATTTATTAAAGGTTAAGCAATTTACCCCAGATTGCCCAGCTAGAACGTGATGAGAGCCAAGTTTGGGTGCTTAACTCCTATGCTCTATTGTTCGGGGATTTCAAAAGCAAGAGGAAATGTCTCATGGTTGGTGGAATTGGGAATGACTTTATAGTGGAGACAGCAATGGGCCCTGAGGGATGAATAGGATTTTTACAGAAAGAAGCAGTGAAGTAATATGAGTGTGCTATGTAGGTAGAAAAGCCCTGGATAAATGAAACTAACCAGGGAACTTGGCTCATCTTGAAAGAAGTATTGGAAGATGACTCCTTGAACATAGTTGATATTATGTTATGGAGAAACTATCTTTTCTTTTCTTTTCTTTTTTTTTTTTTTTTTGAGACAGAGTCTCAAGCTGTTGCCCTGGGTAGAATGCCATGGTGTCACAGCTGACAGCAACCTCAAACTCTTGGGCTTAAGTGATTCTCTTGCCTCAGTCTCCCAAGTAGCTGGGATAACAGGCGCCCACCACAACTCCCGGCTAATTTTGGTTGCTGTTGTCGTTGTTGTTTTAGCTAGCCCGGGTCGAATTCGAACTGCCAGCCTTGGTGTGTGTGGCTGGCGCCCTACCCACTGAGCTACAGGTGCCCCCCTGGAGAAACTGTCTTGACAGAATGAACGTATACTTAGTTAAATAAGCAACTTTGCCTTTTCTTTTCCTCCTTCCTTTTCTTCATTCCCATTTTCCTTCTTTTCTTCTCAAGTAATGTATGTGCTTTACAGAATAAAAATTAATATCATCCTAAAAAAAGATGCTGCCCTGGCTTCTCTTCAGAACAAACAAATCTTTCATCTTTTATTAAAAAAAATCACCTGAATGCTCCTCAACAGAGATAATTAGTGTTAATATCTTAATATAGTATAAATATATATACTCTCCCAGATTTTTCTCCATGAATATATATTCATATAAATGACTCTGTAGAGGCAGGTTTGCAAGATTGCTGTGTAATTCTCTCCCCTTGAGTGTGGGTAGAGCCTGTGAATATGATAGGATGTTGCTCCCTTGATTAAGTTATGTGGCAAAGGTGCTGAGATAGTCACTCCCGTGATAACATCAGGTTATATAAGGATTTCCAGCTGTCAATGAAGAAAAGTCTTCATGTTGTGAAAGGCCCAGCTGACTAGGATCTGAGCGCAGTCTCTGGGAGTTGACAATGATCCCCAACAGGCAGCCAGTAAGAAAACAGGGACCATAGTCCTAAAACCACAAGTAACTGAACTCTGCCAACAATCAAGGATTTTTTTACTGTGATTTTAGCCAGGAAAGCATATTAAGTACATTTTCTTATTTTCTGTATTCTTTGTTCTCTGTATCTGGAGAATCACTGACTGGGAAGAGAGTCCCCTGGGATAGCCAAATCTTAGCGATAGAAAATCATTTGCCCAGGACCGTATCTTTCACATGTAAACCAACTAATCCAGAGCCCATGCTGTGAACCTCCTCTATCTTGATCTTATACACCAGGAGGCAACGTTCCTCTTCCTTAATCATCCCAGGGCCAGGTACTAGAAAACTAGAGATAGTCCTTACGTCCCAGTGCCCACTGAAATGATTCAAATTAACCAATCCTAAACCTGCTTATCCCACCTTGCCTTGCCTTGCCTTTCCCATGGAAGCCACAATAAAGGCTATGGGTAAGACCTGTCCTTTCCCTAAGCTTTGCCCATGCTTTCCCCACATTCCTTCTGCCCCTGACTGACCCCAGTGCTTTTTTAGCCATGTGGCCCTATATGGTGTGGCAAGCCCCCTTCTCTTGGGAACTATGAGTGACAAACTGTCTTTTCAGTAGCACTCAAATCTTGATCTGTTGGCCACACCTTAGCTGATTAATACTAAAACCTACATTTTTTTTTTTCCATTACAGGCTTCCAGGGCTTTTTTTCTTTTTTCTTTTTTTATTAAATCATAGCTGTGTACATTAATGCAATCATGGGGTACAATGTGCTGGTTTTATATGCAATTTGAAATATTTTCATCACACTGGTTAACATAGCCTTCACGGCATTTTCTTAGTTATTGTGTTAAGACATTTATATTCTACACCTAGTAAATTTCACATGTACTCTTGTAAGATGCACTGTAGGTGTGGTCCCACCAACTACCCTCCCTCCACCCATCCTCCACCCTCCCCTCCCCGCCGCTCTCCTCCCCTCCCCTCCCTTTCAGTTCCTGTGCAGAGGGAGCAGTTAAAACATGATCAGACTCCTGGCTCATGGAAACTGTGACTTAATTATTTGTGTTGTTTGAAGTTGTGAAGTTTCTGGAAATTTGTTATGCAGCCATAAAGAACTAGTCCACATGTAAAAATGATATTTAAACATACTATACCTTTAACCCATTTTTCCCTGTTTAATATAGCATATATATCTCCATGCCATTGAAACATTTTGATTAAGAGAATGAAACACTTGGAGCTGAGCTTTGAAAGAAACAGCAATAAAATGTGGGACACATGAGAGAAGCAAGAGGTGGAGAAAACATGGAAGGCGATTATACTGATCATGTGGATCAGTGGTTCTTAACCTGGGAATCACCTAGAACAACTTTCAAAATGCAGATACCTAGGACTCACCACTCCTAGAGATTTTAATTTAATTAGTCTGAGGTACAACCTGGGTGTCTGTTACTTTAAATGTCCTCAGGTGAGTCTCATGCACAGGCAAGGTTGGGAACCACTGGTAGATACAGGTAGAGAATGCCATCCTGAATTAAAGTGGTTCTACGGAAATTAAAAAGGAGCCATGGATAAAAAAAGGCATTGCTGGAAAAGCCACCAATAACTCAACAGTAAGCAGACCGGGAATCTTGCTTATCTCACTTTTGTTGTTGTTTGGTTTGCTTGTTGGTTGGTTGATTTTTAATTACATTTCCACTCATATCATTAGTCTTATTCAGAAATGTTCACAGGGAATTAGAAACTGCGGCTGGCTATGCATACGTGCAGTAGTAGGAGTGTTGAGGAGATCTCAAGGAACATTCCAGGCAAAGGAAGCAGCTTGGATAAAGTCTGAAGCTCAGTATTCCCCCAGCCTGAAAAGGGTTGACACAATGAGTGAAGTTAGAGTAACAGGGCTGCCACACAGAGGCTTTGATGCCATAGGAAGCCAAGATTCATTCTCATTTTTTCTTTTAAAAAAAAGGGGGTGGTGAGTTAACTGATTTTGTAAAATCGTATCTAAGGAGATGACCTGAATGCAACATAAAGAAAATTTAGTGAAAATCTAGAGGCCAGGAGGTTTACAGGTCAGTGTAGTAAGCAAAGCACAAGGGATCAGAGCCTTGGAAGGCTAATGAAAGGGGAGAGGAGCAGGACAAATCAAGAGATGCACCTGGAAAAAAGGCAAATATGTCAAGGCCACATGCTGGATGTGGGCATGAAGGATGGGAAGGGTTGTGAGCTTTGGATTTAGTGGGAAGGTAATAAGGAATTTGAATATAAGGATCTATTTTATCACTGTAGTCTTGGATATACCTGAAGACAGGTGAATAATACAGGGCATAGATCCACTGTAGACTCTCCCTTGCTCAGGCCTGGTGGATGAGGGGTGCATTTCACAAGGGAAATATGGCGGAAATAAAGTAACTTAAAGTAGATTGTCTGTTTCCAAACTGCTGTAAAGGAGAGAACTCCCTTTGGACAGTCGCGTGAAGTGAGAACTAGCGATTTCGACTGCCAATAAAAGGAGCACGTGTTGCAGACCCCCAAGGTGGAACTTTCTGGGGATGTATCTGGTTGTGATTCATACTTTGGCAGTGACTCAGGTCTTGGCGTGTGACACGTGAGCTGGTCACTGCAAAGCTTGGAGCAGCAGATGGTTGTTCCTCCCTCCTTTAAACGGCTGAGTCTGCCCTGAATCCTTAGGAGTGTAAATAATTTACTCTCTATCCAACTGAGTGCAGTGAATTCTATTTCTCAAATTATCCCTGCTTGTGCTCCTACATTTACTTATACTTTCTTGCCAAGATCCTGTAAATATCCCTTCTGAAATTTATTTTATTGGTGAAAAATCCTGGCCTAAGCCAAAATCGGAAGTAAATTGTGAAGGATAGGAGAGTCGTTAGTCAGCCCAGTGGGATTTTTAAGTACAACTGTCCCTGTTCCTTAGAAGAGTTTTGTACCACAAACAACAGTGTGAGATCCTGCTTTCCATCAAGGGTTTATTGGTTAATGAGGCCTGTGGCTAGTGTGGTTTTCCTGTGTTTAGCTTTTGGAGCTCTCAGAGGCAGTTGCTTGGCATAGAGAGCTGACAGAATTATTGCCCAGCAAACTTGCCGGCCACAGCCCACAAGACTCCACCAACACTGACAAATTTTATGGCTGATTTAATGAACGGAACAAGTATTTGAAGAAGCAGAGTGAAAGAGCTATTGGCATTCTGTTCTGCCGTCTGAATGTCTTCTCATGAAGCCATCCTTTTTCTATCTCCGTTTGCTCTAGGCTTTGTTATCTTTCCTCAAGTGCCTGAACAGGAACTCATGGGCAACCATAGCTTCAGGATGAGGTCACTGGGGTGGAATTCTGGGACTTAATACTCCTAGTTTTCTTGTGGCAAAGGAGACTCTGAAACCCTACAAGAAGAGAACATGACCAAAATCTACCTTACCTTAGCATGCCAGGCTTTCAAGCTACTTAGCCACTCTTAGAACGGTCATTTTTATAATTTTTTGTACAAACCTTGAAAAATTTGATAAAGTACTCTGTAATATCACATTTGAGGCTTCTACTACCTCTGTGAGTTTATGTATCTATTAGCTGTCACTATGTGACAAACCATCCCAAAGCTTAAATTAGTGGCTTAAAACACTTCTTACTTCTTACCAGCCTGTAGTTCTTACAGGCTTGCTGTGTATTGGCCAGTCTAAACGTGGCTCAGTAATGAGTGTATGGCAGGCTAGGGGTTAACTGACCCAAGCTGGAAGTGACTGTGCTTCAGATGTTCCTCCTCTTCCTGGGACGAATAGGCTAGACCAGGCATGTTATTTTCATGGTTAAGGCTGAGATGCAAGAGCAAACAGAAACATAGAATACCTTTTCGGAGTTATAGTTGTAACTGGCTCACTGTTTCTTCCACGTCATCCTATTTGCCAAAGCAAGTGACACAGTATTGAGCCCAGAGACAATGAATGAAAAATATACTTTTGCTGGTTTCTTTTTGTGTGTCTGTGTGTTTTATTTGTTTGTTTGGTGGTTTTTTTGTTTTTTTGTTTGTTTGTTTTTTGAGGTAAGGTCTCACTTTGCTGCCTGGACTGCAGTACAGAGTGTAGTGGTGTCATCATAGCTCACTGCAGCCTCAAACACATGGGTTTGGCTGAAGTGGTAGCTCACACCTGTAATCCTAGCACTTTGGGAGGTCCAGGTGGGAGGATTGCTTGAGGCCAAGAGTTCAAGATCAGTTTGAGCAAGAGAAAGACCCTGTCACTATAAAAAATAGAAAAATTAGACAGGCATAGTAGCATGCATCAGTAATCTCAGCTACTGCGGAGGCTGAGGCAGGAGTATATCTTGAGCCCAGGAGTTTGAGGTTGCAGTGAGGTACTACACTGTAGCCTGGGCGACAGAGTGAGACCCTGTCTCCAAAAAAAAAAAAAAAAATACATTAGCTCAAGCAGTTCCCCCATCTCACCCTCCCTTAGCTGGAACTACAAGTGTCTGCCACCATACTTAGCTAATTTTTTTTTTAAATTTTCTGTAGAACCTGGGTCTCACTGTGTTGCCCAGGCTGGTCTCAAATTCCTGGACTGAAGTGATCCTCCCATCTCAGCCTTCCAAAGTGCTAGGATTATGGGCATGAACCATGGGCCACTCCTCTTTTATGGAAAAATGAGCCAAATGGCATGGATTAGAGGTGGGGACAAAGAATTAGGGTCAATAATGCCATATGCCACAGGTGGGTAGAGCAGATGCAACTGTTTCCATTTTACAAATGAGACTCTGCTGAAATGATTTGTCCAAGGTCACAGGGGTCATTTGGGCAATGCTAGAATGCAAACTCAACTCCCTTGACTTCTAATCCTTTCTGCTTTTTGCCACACTGAATTCCAAGATTCTACAACATATGCTTTATCAAGCAAGGGGGGTGGGGTCTTGGTGTGTGCCACACCTTTTGGGGGCAAAACACAATTGTAAGAGGGACTTTACCTAACAAATGCAATCAGTATAACCTGGTTTCTTGTACCCTCAATGAATCCTCAACAATAAAATAAAAATAAATAAATAAATAAAAAACATATGCTTTATCAGCTAGTTAAAGGTCCATGGCTCTTTTCTCTTAAGAGATGACTCTGGGCGGCACCTGTGGCTCAACGAGTTGGGTGCCGGCCCCATATACCGAAGGTGGTGGGTTCAAACCTGGCCTCGGCCGAACTGCAAAACAGAAAAATAGCCGGGCCTTGTGGCGGACGCCTGTAGTCCCAGCTACTCGGGAGGCTGAGGCAAGAGAATCGCCTAAGCCCAGGAGTTGGAGGTTGCTGCGAGCTGTGTGACACCACGGCACTCTACTGAAGGCGATAAAGTGAGACTCTATCTCTACAAAAAAAGAGATGACTCTTTATGGCCTGTTCCATTTTTTTTTTCTTTCTCTCTTATGTCCCTGGGGTTAGGCCCATTTGCCTCTTTCACAGTCATCACCACCTGTTCTTCCACTTACACCTGCTTGAGAATGGGGAATGAATTAAGTTTCCCCTACCAAAACACACAGACACAAATTCTTCTATCCCTGAAACACAGATACCAGTCTCTCCATTTTTTTTTTTTTTTCTGAGACAGAGCCTCAAGCTGTCACCCTGGTTAGTGCTGTGGCATCACAGCTCACAGCAACCTCCAATTCCTGAGCTCAAGCGAGGCTCTTGCCTCTGCCTCCCAAGTAGCTGGGACTACAGGCGCCCGCCACAACGCCTGGCCATTTTTTGGTTGCAGCCATCATTGTTGTTTGGCGGGCCCGGGCTGGATTCGAACCCTCCAGACCAGGTGTACATGGCTGGTGCCTTAGCCCGTTGAGCCACAGGCGCCGAGCCGAGTCTCTCCATTTTTAATAAAAGTGGGTTTTTATAAAGAAAATCCAAACATTCCCTGATAATTGAACCAGAATGATGACCTCAAACCATGACATACTATGGTTCTTTGTAGAATGAGAGTATTATAATCATGTGTCAACATGCTTATTGCTGACACTCAGCTTCACTTAGATATTAATAGGTCCAAGTTAGTTTTCTGTTAGCTCCTCCCTGGCTACTTTGTACAGTTCCCTCAGTGGCCTTCAAGCTATGGATCTTCCCTGTCTTGCCCAGTCTAGTCTGGGTAGAATTTTAAACCAAGCTGCTCAAATCTAGCCTGAAGAGATTCGAGCTGGTATCTCTGATACAGCCTGTGATATTTTCTCAGGTGTGAGTCTCCATGGCAACTCTGTACCTCTGGCTTTCAATATACTTACACTCCTAAATCTGGCCTCTGGCATTCTGCAGGTAGAAGATATCATCTGATCTTAAATTTGCCTCTTCTGGGTTTCCAACTGACCTGCACTGACAGTGTGCTTGGCTCTCATGAACTATCTGGGCAGATATCCTCATGACTCATATTCTCAAGGTGCTGAAAACCCCTTCTTTTCCATTGACTCATGGCACTGAAAGCCCCTTCCTTTCCATTGACACAGATTTCTTTCCTGATCTTTTTTTTTTTTTTTCTGCAGCACATCTTGCAGCAGCTGATTGATATGGCTGGCTTGTTCTACCATCAGTGAGGCTCAGCCTAATCCCCTTTTAATTCTAAGGGCTAATGTGGCTCAGCCATAGCAAGGAGGCTGAGTTCTGATGTTCTCTTTCCCTATACTTGCATGGGAGACTGGAAGACAGGTTACTTTAAGTGATTTCTAGAGGTAGTAGGTAAGTGAGTGGCCTCTTGTAGAACCAAAAGAGAATAATGGTTGTCCTTGAGCCTTCAGAGATGAAACCTAAATCCAGAGGGAAAATATATAGGGACAAGGTTATTAAAAAGTTGCTTCTGGAAAAAAGCAGAGAACCTCAATAAACATTGTCTGCTGTAGGCCCTTGATTGTCTTGCCGGCTCATTACCAGGGACAGCAAGCTGTACAGCTGCTATGTCAGAGTGAATGGATAAGGACGTCTGGAGAGGGGCATTGCCATGGATAGTGCATCTCTTGATTTGGAATGATCCACCACTGGACTGTGGAGAAGAAACAAGAAGACAGCTGGCAGTTTAGTACAACATGCTGTGACTTCTGACTTGCTTGACTTATGCTTGGCAACACAGTGTTGACATAAGTGTGGGCTCTAGACTGCCTGGGCCTGAATCTCTTTTGATGTGTGCCATTTGGCAAATTTCTTAACTCTATGTCTTAGTTATCTCATCTACAAAATGGGCAGAAATACATCCTACCTCATATAGTTGTTGTGAGAATTAAAGAAAATAATGTTTATAAAGTGCTTGGCACAAATCTGAGCACATAACATGAAATAATATTAGTCATTGTTAATATCAGTTGATGTACATTTGGGGGAGACTTTCAAGAAGGAATTGATTACAGGAGTAAATTGAGACTATGGTGTCTATTGATTGATTGTTTTTTTCCAAACTCTGGTAAACATAGTAAAGGTTCCCCTTGCTGACCTCCACTTAACTGATGTAATGGATTAAGTTGATACTTTTCCTTTCTACTGAAAAGGAGTATATACTGACTGGTATATACTGACCAGTGCTCACAGCACACTGGAAATTGATGGGCAGTTATTGTATTACATCTGGTAGACCATCATACTTCTGTTTTCACACAACAAATTTAAAACTTACTAAAAATTGATTGTGTTGTTGCCAAACCCATTTATTCCCATTATACTTGCTATTATATGATTAGGTAACTTAATGTAAATTTGTGAAATATAAATATAAAAAGGAAGCAACTGTTCCCATGAAAACTAAGTTTAATGCATTGGAAAGACTTGATAAAGAAGGGATGCTTTTTAAAACTGCTGTATTGTTAAAAAATAAAGCAAAACTGAAACTGGAAATCAAATGTGATGCAGTGTGGATATAACCTAAGCAAGAAAGAGTGTGAAATCCTCATCAGGGGACCTACATTCAAAGGGCCTTGACCTCATAACATATTACCAGGTCAGTGAATGAATGTGTATTTGTATGTTTTAGGTTGAAATAAAATGTTGTATGTATGTAGGTATTACTAACACTATTCTTCCTTTAACCCTGTTCCTCTGATGGCCATGTCAGCAACCATGTTTATTTTTTGCTTTCTGCTCCACTCCATCCAAAATGAACCATCCTGTCTAACCTAGTCTCTCCTATTTATCAGGTCCAGCTTGTATTTGCCTTCAGTGATATCTTCCCTACCCCTAGCTGCTCAGCCTTTGCCTCTGTAGGGTATATTGTTATGAGTCATGCATTCCTGCCCCTTATTATTTACTACAGTAGAACCTCCACAGTTGACCATCTCCCTACATTGACCACCTCTTCATAGACTGGACATGACCCACATGTCCATATCAGTACAGTAGCCCTAGTTCTTTATGTTGACCACCTCCATATGTTGACCAGTTTGTTACAGTCCGTTGTGTGGTCAACTTACCAAGGTTCTACTATATATCATTTTGTTTCCTGGTTATTATGTGTGGTATCTGCATTTTGACTCTTCCCTGACAAGAATCCCCTTCAATGGCTTCCCACTGCCCTCAGGATAAAGGCCAAACTCTTCCTCATAGCACTCTGGGATCTGCTGGCTTTGTCTTTCTCTCTACCTTCATCTAGTGCTGTTCTCTCCCTCTCTATCCTCAGCAGCCATCAAGACATCCTCAAATATACCATGTTCTACTCAATCTCTGGGCCTTTAACATACTATTTAATTTTCCCGAAATGTTCTTCATCAATTGTTTCCTTGTCCATTATCTTCACTTGGCTTGCCTACCTTCCAATTCCCAACTCAAGTATCACTTTCTTCAAAAGTCACCCCTGTAAAATTAGACCTCTCTGGATGATATTCCCCCTCAGATACATAATCCCTTAGCAACATGCATTTCTTTATAGTGCTTATTG
Source organism: Perodicticus potto (assembly GCA_963574655.1). NCBI lineage: Eukaryota > Metazoa > Chordata > Mammalia > Primates > Lorisidae > Perodicticus > Perodicticus potto. Next base: position 47,243 of record CAUYRH010140971.1, read on the forward strand.
ACTTGTAATTACTTGGATTTTTTGTCTTCTTCTAGATACCACGTGTAAGTTCCACGTTTGCTAAAACAAAGAAAACAAATGAGTAGGTGAATGAATGAATGAATGAATGATCTTTTAGTCTCAGCTTTTTAAATTGTTTACTGCCTGTCTTCTTCAACTAGAATGGAAGCTTAGGGAAGGCAGGAACTTTGTCTGTCTTATTTACTGATGCAAAATCACCAGTACCTGGCTCAGAGTCTAGCCCCAAATTATTAGTTAAAAACAATGTTGGCATCTTTGTGGAATCCAGTCAAAATATACCTTTGTTAATTTTTATTCTATTTGTAGATAAAGAGGGAAGCAATGAAGGCAGAGGTAGTTTCTTGTGTTTTAGGATTTTCCCTGAGCCTGAAATGTGAGTTTCACCATTTCCTTACCTTTCATCTAAATGATGTTATTTGATGCCACTTAGAAAGTCTGTCATGTCATCTGCCTCAAGTACTTGTACACAATTTCCCCCATATAAATTATATGTATTTTTTTGAGACAAAAAAGCCAGATATAGTTGGCCTTATTATATCGATTAGCGGTTCTTAAACTTAAATGTAGAGCAGAATCACCTACAATGTTTGCTTGAATGGCTGATTCCCAAACCCAATTATTATTCTTTAGATCCAGAATCTGCATTTTAACAAGCTCCCCCAGGTCATTCTGATCCTGGTTGTCCAGAAATCATCTTTTGAGAAAGCTAATATGCATTTTGATGGAATATCAAAGCAGCACAGTGATCTCTAAAGTAATAATAGTACCATTCATTGTTACTATTTGCCAGGCAGCTGTTCTAAGAGGCTTTGTAGAAAGCTATCATTATTCATTTAATCCTTTCCTCGAACCTATGAAGAAGGTATTATAATCCCCTATTTTATAGGCAAGAAAACTGAAGCTAAGAGAGGTTGGATAATTTTCCTAGAGTCACACAGCTATTAAGTGGTAAAGCCACTCAACATATTCTGCCTTCAAAGTCCATGCTTTTTCCCTTAATTCCAGGCTGCCTGTCTCCCACAGAGCTTTCCTCATTTGCTTGTTTCTGGACCCTTGGCATGCTTAATGGGCACTTACCTCTCCAGTCCTAATCAGAATTATGATCTGTTGCCTTTAAAGGTGCTTTACTGCAGATTACCAAGGGAGAAAAAACCCTGTCTTCCTGCAATTCTTTGTTCTGCACTTGTTGAAACAACAGGCCCCAGGGAAAGAGGCCCTTTTTTAGAAGAAAAAAGTATGCTCTTTCTGCTCTACTCACATACCACATTAATTACCAGCTACAGAAGAAACTGCTGAAACTTCTGGCTCACTTGGCCCTTCTCCTCCAAAGCAGGAAGTAGCACAGCAAGAGACCAGTTTAATTCTGAAGCTCAAGTGCTCTCTTGCATACCGTGGCCTGGAACAAAGTTTCAGTGCACTGGGTATGCATCCTATAAGACAGCCTTCAATACGTGGAATGTTTTTGGAAAGTATATTGGAAAGTACAAACAAGAGCATCAGGAATCTGATCAGGGATTTAGGATAAACATTGAGTGAACTCCCTTCGTGTTTGGCCTTTCCCATACACTTGGTGTTAGTTCTTGTAGAGGCCTTCTGTTTACTCAATGTGAATACAACAGAAGCTGAGGTTGAAAGTGCTTTACTGGGTGGTAGAAGTAATTAGATGATGGATCTCTCTATTGTAGTCACCTGTGCCTTCTATTTCTCCTACTCCAGAACAATGTCTTGGCAGAAAATAATCTGGACATTCAAGTACTATCCCTAGAAACAAAAGCCAGGAAGGGGTCTCCAGAGGTCACTAGAATTTGGCCAGGCAACACATGGAAGTGGCTGCCTAAAACAAGACAGGGTGGTCATAAAGTTCGTGTGTAACTATTTTTTTTTTTTTTGAGACAGAGCCTCAAGCTGTCACCCTGGATAGAGTGCTGTGGCATCACAGCTCACAGCAACCTCCAATTCCTGGGCTCGGCGAGTCTCTTGCCTCCGCCTCCAAGTAGCTGGGACTACAGGCATCTGCCACAACGCCCGGCCATTTTTTGGTTGCAGCCGTCATTGTTGTTTGGCGGGCCGGGCTGGATTCGAACCCGCCAGCTCAGGTGTACGTGGCTTGTGCCTTAGCCCGTTGAGCCACAGGCGCCAAGCCCGTGTGTAACTATTTAAACTGCACACAAACTTTGTGGTCACCCTATATAGTGAGAAGAATTACGAGGCCACATTTGGCCCCTATAGAAAAGGTACCAGAATTGATCAGTGATGTCTACCATAGATGTGAAAATACAAAGGGTCAGGAAATGGGCTATATTTTTGCTGTTCTTGCTCCAAGCCAGTAGTTCTTTAACTTGATTGCACATAAAATTACTGTGAGCGATTTAGAAATCACTGATACTTGAGGTCTACCTCAGACTAACTCAATTAGATTCACTGACAGTAAGTTTCAGGCATTGGAGCAACCAGGGTTGAGAGCCACTGCTCTACACCATCGCAGATTTACAGATGACTTCATTCAGTAGTTCCCAAATGCATTTCTTCCAACCAGGACCTGCCAAGCTGGCTGCATAATAGTCATCTGAAAAGTTTGTAAAATTGTGGATTTGTGAGACCAACTCCTAAAAATTCTAATTTGGAAGTATGGGGTAGGGTCCAAGAATCTGTATTTTTAAAAAACACAAAGGAAGATGCTGATGGGAACCACTGTCATAAGCTATTCTTAATGCCTCAGATGAATGAGAACTTTGAGCCGAACCTTGTGCTCTAGGACAAAGGTTTTCAACCCTGACTGCACATTGGAATCTCCTGGGAAACTTTAAAAACACTACTGCCTAGGTCCAACTTCAGAATAATTACATCAGAATCTTTAGGGTGAAATCTGAATGATTCTAATGTGCAGCTAAAACTGGAAATCTCTGTTCTAAGAAGTGGGCTACCAAGAATTTCATCTGAGAACTTCAGCAGCAGGATTTTATCTGTTTTTTACAAATTTAGTTCCTTAGTCTAGTCACATTAGCTGATGGGAGGTGGTAGAACTGCTTGTTTCCTGAACCTTCTTGCCCACCAGAATCTGTCATTCACTATGATTGAGGTGCTTGAGTCATCCGGAACTTAGTAAACATTGGCTACAATCATTCATCCAGTTTTTTAAAAAAAAGAGTCTGAGTGTATCTAAATGTTTACAAAATGTAGAATCCAGTGTCTTTTACCTGTATAAAAGAAGGTTTTCCGTAAAGGTTTATTTAATTTTTTTTAAATAATCAAAGGAAATGATGTAGGTTAATTGATGTTCTTAAGAGACAGAAGCTTTGTTAAGACAAAGCTGTATTTAAAGCTGGGAACCTGTGAGGTCCCTCAACTGTGAATTAATAAGAACAAATAGGCATGTCAACTATCAATCTGTGATTGGGCCTGCTGGTCTCCTTTGAAGCAAATGAAAAATACAGGATTTCTTTCTTTTAGAAGCTTTGCTTTTATGTTTATCTGCCTCACATTAGTCGTGTAAGAAAGGCAGATAGCCATAGACAGAGTCAGCCTGGCAGGCAAGGTCACACCAGAGATGGTGAGATTGATAGAGCCCAGCAGAATAAAAAACATATATTTTTAAAATTATATCTATTTCCTCACTTATGCTCGAATTTCCAGCATTAGTTATTAATATATTTGATTTAAACTTTCCCTCTTCAGATTGTTGGTTTTAAATATAACAGAAATAATACATTAAGTCCCTGATATCACCCATACTCTCTGGAAAGAAGAGCCATGACCATCTTGGTGGAGGAATGACTCAAAAAGATAGGGATCAGAGGGCCTCATAAAGATAACCTAAGGTTGGGAAGACCTGCTCCTCTTGTTAATGCAAGTTGATTTTTCTCCAGGTTCCCATTTCAAAACTTCTTTGCAGAGGTAACTTGTTGAGTTGAGAGTCAATCCTAAGAAGCAACATGAGGACAGTGAACTGAAGCCTACCATCTCTGTAGCCCCAGTGTCTCACATTAGTGCCTGATTTGGGGTGGTAGAGGGAATGTCAGCCAATAAAAATGTATCATCCTGGAACTGCCATGGGAAGTTTTGAATCCAGCCTCGGATGCATCCAAATAAGACCCAGCAGCCAAACCTCCGGAGGTTAGCTTAATCAGGCCTGTAAACAAAACTATTTCCTTTACCCCCGTGAGAAACAGGACCCAACAAAACCCCATGCAGGGCCTGGCGTGGTGGCGCACGTCTGTAATCCCAGCGCTGTGGGAGGCCGAGGCGGGTGGATTTCTAGCGCTCACAGTTCGAGACCAGCATAAGCATGAGTGAGCCAGAGTCAAAGACCCCATCTCTACCACCAGCAAAGAACACCGCCGGGCGTTGTGGTGGGCACCCGTAATCCCAGCTACTTGGGAGGCAACTGGCAAGAAGAATCACTACAAGCAAGGACAATGTAAAACAAACAAACAAACAAAAAAAAAAAACCCAAAAAAACAAGGAAACTAAGAGTGCAAGCCAGCTGAAATAAAAGCAAAAAAAAAAAAAAAAAAACATGCAGTTCCCCCATCCATGTGGTCTCATAATAGACCATTGTGTTTTGGCTTAGTGTTGGTTATCCAGTGAATAATGTGTTCCTGTACATTTACATTCACTGCAGAGTATCCTGGGACATGTTTATAGTTAAGAAAGGTTAGTATTAACATCATGTCAGGGGATTAATCCATTTTAATTGTGAATGCCAAGAATAAACTTACTTCTTTGGAGCCCAGATGCATGACTTTGGTTAAATATTTATAGTTCAGTTGGAGTGTTTACACTTTATTTTGAAGTTAGGTATTTACTTGCATAATTGTGTATTCCTCGCTCACCTCCATTCCCATCCAGTGTTCTCCTGATGTTTTCTCTCTAAAATACAAGTGTGTCGGAGAGATGATGAGAATACCTCACTACTGGTTTAGAGCTACTGATACTGGTGAGAGGTGACCATGTGCTAGGAGAGTAACCACAACGATGCTCTAGGTACATTACCAGGATTATGGAATGAAGAGAGGTCTCAGAATCAGAAATCCTGGATTCTAGTTCCAACTCTGCTACAAATTAACTCAGTGACATTCTTTGGGATTCAGTTTCCTCATCTATAAGATGAGAAGATGGATTTGAATCTTTAAGATTTCTTCCAGCTATGAATCTTCATGATAACTTGCTCTAAGCCATCTTAGAATCCCTACCCACACCAATATTTATGCTTTCTAGAGCAGTAGCATCCAGTAGAAATTTCTGTAATGAAGGAAATGTTCTCCATCTGTGGTGTCCAGTATAATAGCCTCTAGTTACATGTAGCTGTTAAACACTTGAAATGTGTCTACTTTGGCTGAGGAATTGATTTTTTTGTGTTCTTTTATTAATTCAGATTTAACAGCTATGTGCAACTAGTGGCTACCACATAAAGCAGCACAATGCTAAATGATTAGCAATGGTGTTGGCTGGCTCCTTGCAGAAGGCCATTATCTGTGCTAATGATGGCTTCTAATTTGGGGACCATAAAAGAAGTGGTTGATAAACACCACTCAGTAAGAATGCTCTTTCTCCAGTGAGGAAGGTGGGATACAATCAAATAATCAAGTTGTGTTCAGTTTTTCAAAATACACAACTCCTCTGTTCTTATTAGTTCCATTAAAAAGTGGAAGGGGGTGGCAAGCCATTGAACTAATTTTTCTTTTTTTCCCCTGTCTAAAATGTTAATATCCTTTTAGCTGCATTGTATTAAGCTTGGAAAACAGTTTCACTGTAGGGAAGTGTTTTTCCACCTTTTTCATCTCATGGCACACTTGAACCTATAGTTAAACTTCCGTGGCACACTTAAATAATGTTGATAAAAAAGAGTAAAAAAATATATACTTAGTGTGCTTTGAATCTCTTTTGAAAATAATTTAACTGATGGATCTTTAAAAATCTTCGAGGCACATGTAAGATCCTCTCATGGCATAGCAGTGTGCCAGAGCACACCTGTTGAAAATCACTGCTGTAGGCTATACTAAGAGATACCCAGCAGATTGCACTTTCGTCATCCCACATTAATTAAACATCTTTTATACAAAAAAAGAGTTTGTTTACTTAATGTGTAAAATGTTTCTTTTCTATTGAATAGTTTATTGATCTGTATCCCATACATAGCATTGACTGCAGAGAGTATTAACCTATCTGAATTAAAAACAGTGACAGGTCCACATTATACAACTCACTGAGTTGAAAATGAGCTATTGACCAGCAGATAGATGCTATTCCTGGACTTGCCTTCCCTGCTCCCAAATTTATATATAATATTTGTAATAATACTGAAAACAATAAGAATTATTATTAGGTATTACTATTACTAGTAGTATAGTATAACTGAATAATTATAAGTTCCTCTTATTTAGTCAAGACATACTTCTCATAGTTTTTAGAGGGCATGTAAACCCTCCTAATAACTTTTGGAGTTTTTTAAAAAATACTAAATTCCAATTCCATAAACTGGTTACAATAGAGGCTTCTAACTAGTTACGTAAGCGATGGTATCTGTGTCTGGGATGGTAAATCCATCCCGCGAAATCTTTCATTTCCTTCCCATTCCTTTGTCTGTGGAATTCTTTCCCACCGAGTTTGAACAAAGCCTCAAAATTCTCAACATAGTGTTCGAGATAGCCATATCAAGCAACTAATTACAGCATTTAAGATGAAAGTTATTTTCCTCTCTAATCTTTGCCATGTGGACATCATCAATTTCTAAGAAATAGAAACATAATAAATACATGCAACGCTAGAGCTAAAAGGGACCTTAGAGAGCAATCAGCCTAATCCCCTTATTTTATAGATGAGAAGACTGAGTCTTAAAAGAAAGGAACTGTCCATATGGTTACACAATCAGTTGGTACACATGGGACTAGACATCAACCTCCTGACTCAAGTGGCGTCCATCCAGCAAGCCAATGCCTCTAGTCCACCATGTGGTAATTGTACATTGAATGTTTGGTGCAGAATAATCATCCTTCTTGTGTCTACCAGAAATGATATTGACTTGCCTGGACAGTTGAGGCTAGATAGGCCTGGCTATTGAACTGGGATAAACTATTGATTTGTGGGATGGTCACATCCAAACAGATTAGTTCATGTATTTTCCCATGGGTTAAACTTACACGTGTATGTTTTCCAAATGTCTGTCTCCAGTGAAACCTGATTAGAAGGAAGTAATAGCAGCCCATTAATTGAAACAACCAATCTTAGCTTAGCAGGATCTGCTGGAATATGTAGTTTGGATTGACAAATGCAGCCTTTATTGTTATCATTAGCACATTGCTGGATGTTCGCCTTTGTTAATGTGTTGCTCTCCACCTAATAATTTGCTCCTCTTACTTATGGCCTGTGCCCTCAACAGGGGTTGTTCATATGCCAAAATTCTTTTTATTAAGTGTAATGACATTGATATCATTGGCAGGCAATATCTAAGAGTTTAGTCCCCACAGCTTCAGTAGAGATAAGAGAAGCCTGCTATTCTAATCAGAGGCAGCAGCAGGAACCTGGGAGTCTTGGTTACCAGTTCTTTAGATTGTCATTATGAATCAAGTGATTCTTTAGGTTTGAGATGTTCAATGATTTGTAAAGTGAGAAATACCATTATAATTTATTAAATAGTATAATTGCTACAAATGAACAATCAGGAGAAGTGTATAATTTTGGTTAATGGCAACATCATTTAAGTGCCAGATGCATCTGTTTATGAACAAACATTCACTATTTAGAAAACGTGTTTATATCCTGAAGTTTCCCCTGCTGTTGAACATTACTAAGCAGCAAGTTGTATCAGGGTAAATTACCTTTTTTTTTTTTTTCCTTTTAACTCTTTGTTGTGTCTTAAAGATACCAATCTTGTTCTTGGAATTGGTTCTTTATAAACCTTTAAGTAAAGTAAATTGCATTGTGCTTAAAGCAGGTCAGCTCTTCTGAAGTAAGGAATACCTGATCCCCCAGTTTCCATTGGAGGACTCAGTTTCAGCTGGTGACTTAATACTTCCAATTTTTATTACAAGAGTGGCTTCTTCTGCCACACCCTGGGTCTTAGAAGAAGTGGGCAAGATACAAGGATTTCTTGACAGAAAAGAGGGTATGAATGTCCTCTCAACCAGATCCAAAGTGGAAAAAGTAAAGTTGTAAAAGTTTGAGTTTTTTCATGCCATCTCAGCTCCTCTTTCAATCAGACCCATTGCTCATTTCTAATGGGCCCTCTTCTGTTTTGTGGATTATCTTTACATTGTTGTTCCCTAAGGTATTACTTCTCCCAGGAGTATTCAGCCATGGAAAGGTCTTTCCCAGAGAGTACTGTGTTATAAGTTTACACTCTTTGAAAGGTCATATTGCTATCTGATCTTCGATGAAGCAGATAAAAACTTACACTGGGGTAAGGAATCCCTATTCCATAAATAGTGCTGGGAAAATTGGATAGCCACATGTAGAAGGCTAGAACAGGATCGGCACCTCTCACCACTCATGAAGATTAATTCACAATGGATAACAGACTTAGACCTAAGGCATGAAACTATAAGAACTCTAGAAGAATTCTTAGTAGGTATTGGCCTAGAAAAAGAATTTATGAGGAAGAACCCAAAAGCAATCACGGTGACCACAAAAATAAATAAATGCACATCCAAGGATACAATCAAGAGAGCAAACAGACAAACTACAGAATGGAAGAAACTACCTGCACACTATGCATCCAATAAAGAGCTGATGAACCAAAATCTACAAAGAACTCAAGAAAATCAACAACAAAAAAAGTCACATGCCACCCTCAACTTCTCATAAACCAGTATTCTTTCTCAATCTTGCTGTCACTACCATCCTTACTTTCACATGGAATTAGACACCTTTCAATCATTCAAGATATCTTATCCCACTTCCATCTGCCTTTCCCTCATTGTCCATATGTTACTCTTAACCTCAAATCATCCAACCCTGAGATACTTGCACATCTTCACTCATATGGCAAATCACGGTTGCAGAAGAACCCTTTACTCGTTTGGTATTTCTACAAAGCAGATTGCAAGATGTAAGAGGTTTTTTTTTTTTTTTTTTGAGACAAGAGTCTCACTATGTCGCACTTGGTAGAGTGCCGTCACGTCACAGCTCACAGCAACCTCCAACTCTTGGGCTTAAGCGATTCTCTTGCCTCAGCCTCCCAAGTAGCTGGGACTATAGGCATCTGCCACAATGCCCAGCTATTTTTTTGTTGCAGTTGTCATTGTTGTTTAGCTGGCCTGGGCCGGGTTCGAACCCACCACCCTTGGTGCATGTGGCCAGCGCCGTAACCATTGTGCTGCGGGTGCCAAGCCATAAGAGATTTATTGAGAGACGTGCTTGTGAAAGAAAAAGGGAAGGGGGCCAGAGGAGGTAGGACTTAATCAGACCACAGTGCAAACTCAACCTCTATGAAGGAGAGAAGGAAGGAAAGAGGAGTGGACAAGCAGAATGTCAGATTGCAACACACTTAATCTTCTAAGTAAGTTTCGGCTGGGCTGATAGGGAATTCTCAAGCCAGAGTTGCTGATCAGCGAAGTTCCTTGTCTGACGGAAATGGGTCTATCTTAGTGTTCTTGCCACACTCAGTCATTGGCTGGGAAATGCCCATTGGAAACATGGCCTTGGCAGTGGTGGACTCAAAGGGTCAGAGCTAAGGCCATCTATCAGTTATGCTCCCCAAAACAGAAGATCTCACCTAAGCACTGTAATGAAATATCATTTTACCCATGTCAAGGTTGTGGCTCACAGCATACTTTATTTTATTCAGTCATCTCTTTCCTCAAAATAGTTCCCCCTCCACCATCACTAAAAGCTATTAATTAATTTTTCATCATATGGGCAAAAAAATCCAAACCATTAGCTTCTTCCCTGGGTCTGTCTCTGCCTTGTCCAGTGCTTTGCTTTTTCCTTTTCTCTGTTTTCATAATCTTAAATTGGTTCCTTCTACTTTGCTATTACATGTGGCCATGTTTCTCCAATCTTCACTCTACATCAGCCTACATCCACATCACTGTCCTCTCATTTCACACTTGCTGCCATTGATTCGGTATAGTATAGTACAGTACAGTATAGCCTAGTACACACTCAAATTTTAATCAGAAATTCAAATCAGATTTCCTACTGGGCTTGTTAAAACACAGATTATTGGACTTTACCGTCAGAGTTTCTGATTGAATGTGTTTGAGTTGGGTGCCTGAGAATGTGCATTTCTAACAAGCGCCCAAGTGATGCTGATGCTCCCAGTCCAGAGTGTGGCTTCTTTTTTTTTCTTTTTTTTTTTTATTGAATCATAGCGGTGTACAATAATTCAATCATGGGGTACAGTGTGCGGGGTTCACATACAATCTGAGATATTTTTATCAACCTGATGGACATAACATTCATGAGATCTGGTCTTCCCAGGTTCAAATCCTGGCTCTGACTTTTAACTTGTGTAACCTTAGTCTAGTTCCTGTCTCTTCTGTATCTCAGGTTCCTCATCTATAAAATAGAGAGATTAATGGTTCCTAATTCATGAAGTTGTTATGAAAATTGTATGATTTAGTTTATATATTTACACACACACACACATATATATATATGGACAGTGAGAGAAAGAGAGAGAGACTCATAGAACACTGGCACATGTCTAACACATAATAAATACTGTCAAGCATTATTTACTATTTCATTGACCCAGAATGCTAGAACCGGTAAGACTCATTCACCAAATCCAAGTGGAAATTACACCTTCACTCTTGCTATATGTAGTATTTATTATTTTACTAAGTACTTTTCTGTAGTTTTATCTGAAAGATTTACTTTAAAATAGAACTGGAAAAGGAAAACCAGTTTTTTGCTAATGTAAAATAGAATAAATGCAAAAAAGTAGAATAAATAAGATTTATCCATGTACTACTTCAAACAGCCTCAAACCGCCAGGGTTAGTGTATCCCTTTTTGAAAAAGCAATGATTTCACTCATGACTTTTCTTCTTCTAATAGGAAAACTGGGATTCAGAGAAAAGAAAGGACGTATTTGTGAATACAGAAAGTTAATGATAGAACTGAGACTAGGTCTCCTATCTCCTTGGCTAGTATACTTGCTATACCACCTCTTGAAGAAATACCCCACTATTCCCTCTTCCTACCTTATAATGGCTTCCTTGCAGCTGTGCCTATAATACTGGAGATACATAACTTTCTGTAAAGGATTGGTCATTTAACTTAATTTTATAGGTTTTTGTGAAGGTATATGTTGTTATACCAGAGGAGTTTTGGCCCTGGTTGATTATTTTCATAAGAGCTTAGAGTTGGCCAGGTGTGGTGATTCACACCTATAATCCCAGAACCTTAGAAGGCTGAGGCAGAGGATAGTTCGAGGCCAGGAGATCAAGACAAGCATAAGCAAGAGTGAGACCCCATCTCTACAAATAATAGAAGAATTAGCCAAGCATGGTGGCATGTGCTTGTAGTCCTAGCTACTCAGGAGTCTGAGATAGGAGAATCCTTTGAGCCTAAGAACTTGGGGTTACAGTGAACTATGATGATGACACTATATTCTAGTCTGGGTGACAGAGCAAGACCCTGTCTCAAAATAAATAAAAATAATAAAAATGGTTTTAAAAGAGCTTAGAGTTGGAAGAGCAGCCAAATGTACTGGCTGCCAAATAATTAGGAGGGTGAAAGTGTGAAAAAAAAAGAATGTGAGCAAGCAAGGGGCCAGGGTCTGTGCACAGGATGGAGTTGGCAGAACCAGTAACAAGAGAGAACAAAAAAACCAGATTCAGGGTACATACAGAACTTAGACCTGAACCAAGTTATGGGAAAGAGAGGAAAAGAACGAGGAGGACAAAAAGAGACTCTGAATGCTATGTTGTTTGTGGTGGACCTTGGGCAAGCTAGCAAAAAGTGTCTTTTGCTACTGAATCAATCTCAATGAATCTCTCTCTCTCTCTCTCTCTCTCTCTCTCTCTCTCTCTCTCTCTCTCATTTCTTCAACCTCCAGGGACATCCTGTACCTCTCTTTGAGAAAGGCTACTCTACCTAGTACCTTGTACAGTTTCTAAAGCATAAAGCACTAACATAGACTCTTGTGGATTGCGTAGACCCTCTTCATCCAATTCAAACAACAGGCTGTCAGAACAGAACTTTGCAGACAGCTCTCTTCAGGAAGTATCCCCCCCCTCATTTAGGGGCGCCCTTCCTTTTTCTTTTTCCCTGTGAGACTCAAGAGTGATTTGGGCAATCAACAAAACTAACACTGGGAGTTCTTTGTAAGTGTGCTCTCAAAGAAGTAGAGCCTTCTTAAGACTTCCAACTTTTGGAAAGCTTTCCTGGCAGATCTACAGAAGAGTTTATACAAAACTTGGTCAGAGTTTGCTTTTTCTCTGAGGTACTATTTTCCTTTGTCCCTTTTTTTTTTTTTAAATCAGTAGAATTAAGAGGTTAGGATTTGCCTAGATAAAGGAAATGAAATATTTTACCACACTAGTGGTTTCACTTAAACCTAACATTCCTCTCCCCACCCACTCCCATCCCTGTCCTCAAGCACCCATGATCCTGGTATCTACCCACCTCTTACCCTTGTTACATCCTGCACAGTTCCCCCAAGATAAGCAAAACTAATAGAAGTAGACATATTTTGAGTACCTACTGGTATTACCACATCTATTGATACAAGATTTAGAGGAGTATGTGAGCTGTATAAAACAAACATTCCAGCTGCAAATTAATGTACATTTAACATGTTCAATTGATTGATTTCACCTAGTTTCTTCCTTAGTCAGTAGCTCATTCATTATTCATTCCTGCATTCTAACAATCCAAATTGTCTTGTTCTTTGGGACTAGAAGTGTGTGTGTTCACACCAAACTACAGGAGTCAACTATAACTGTCCAGGAGTGTTTTTGTTGAAATCCTATTTCAGCCACCTTAGGGAAGAAAACTGTAGAGTGAAATGCTTTCTTTTAAATTAAGTGTGCCCATAGGATTATAGATATCCTGCTTACATAACTCAGTAAAATCTTTATAGATGAGAATTTTTGCTATCTGGGATGTTTGTGGCATTCCTCTTTCAGGAGGAATTATATGTGATAGGAAAATTATCTGAGAAGAAATCAGTAATATAACCTGGGGAGGGGGTAAATCAGCCTCCCAGTAGTATGTTGAGATCCCTAGTTTTTTATTCTATCTCCTATATCTCTTCTACCCCCATCTCAGACAATGGAAAATGATCCACTGGAAAATAACTTGGAGGCCCAGCTAGTCCTCAAATATACTTGACTATACTTTGTGAGGCAAAAAGGTTGATTCTGACAATTTTGAAAGATTTTCATCGATGAAACTTTTCTCCTTAGGCATCAGTGAACTAAACATTCTATAAATTTGCACAGCCCATTCTCTAAGAGTCCCCATTACAATAAAAGTTTCACTGTAATCTCTAACAAATGCCATAATAAATTAATGAGCTTTCTGAAAGATGGGGCCCGTAGGAACCCAGAAATTCTGGAATTAAACTTTTAGGGCTTGTGAATCAGACAGGGCCAGCTTTGGAAAGAACTGGGGGTTCTGGACTGAACTCCACTGGGCTAGATGCATCCTGTATTCTTACTTCGCTCCTGGGTTCCATTTTTCGGAGAACACACAGATCACTGAGTGGTCTCAGTACCTATAATAAGGCTCCAGGATTCTCATTTCAACAAATATTTCTTGAATATCTGGATGAGTTCCAGGTATTACAAAGATGAGTAAGACACAGCCTCTGCCCTCAAGCAGCTCACTACCTGGTGATAAGAAGCGACCAGGAAATTAACAATCACCATTCAGAGAAGTAAATGTTTATAAAAGTATAAACATAGTGCAATGTGAGCATGTTTTGTTAATTTAAAAGATAATAGAAACATCTATAAGGATGGGTATTTCCTTTGATGAAGACCACTTTGTTATTATGGGTTCGCATCAAATTTATGTAAACTAGAAAAAAATTAGAGTTTTTATTCCATAACTTTATTCATCTGTTAGTTTTAACAGCTTTTTAGTAAAATCTGTAGGGTTTTCTATTTATAAAATCATGTCTTCTGCAAACAAGGATAATTTTCACTTCCTCTTTTCCAATTTGGATGTATTTTATTTCTTTCTCTTGCCTGATTGCTCTGGCTAGGACTTCCAGTACTATATTGAACAGAAGTGGTGAAAATGACTGTCGTTCTCTTGTTTTAGATTTTAGAGGAAAAGCGTTCAACTTTTCTCCATTCAGTGTGATGTTAGCAATGGGTCTATTATGTATGGCCTTTTTGTGTTGAGGTGTATTCCTTCTCTACTTAATTTGTTCAGGGCTTTTATCATGAAGGGGTGTTAAATTTTATTGAATGCTTTTTTATATCTCTTGTCCTTCATTCCATTAATATGATGTATCACATTTACTGATTTGCCAATGTTGAACTCGCCATGAATCCCTGGGATGAATCCCATTTGACCATGGTAAATGAGTTTTTGATGTGCTGTTGGATTCAGTTTTCTGGTATTTTATTAAGGATTTTTGCATCTAATTCATCAGGGATATTGTCCTATAGTGTTTTTGTTGTCGTGTCCTTGTCTGGTTTTGGCATCAAGGTAATGCTGGCCTCATAAAATGAATTTGAAAGAATTCCATCCGCTTTGATTTTTTGGAATAGTTTGAGAAGAATGGTATTAGTGCTTCTTTAAATGTTTAGTAAAATTCAACAGTGAAGCCATCGTGTCCTGGGCTTACTATATAATCCTACTACTGGATATATATCCAAAGGAAATGAAATCTGTGTGTGGAACACACACATGTATCTGCTCTCCCATGTTTGTTGTAGCACAATTCACAACAACCAAGATACGAAATCAGTATAAGTGCCCGTGAGCAGTTGAACAGAGTAAAAAAAGTTCAGGTACTGTATATACACAATGGAATACTATTTAGCCATTAAAAGGAATGAAACCTTGTCATTTGTGACTATGTTGACAAATCTAGAAGCTACCATGTCAAATAAAATAAGTTGTGCACTGAAGGTTAAATACTACATGATAGCTCTCATGTGGAATCTAAAAACATTTAGTAGAAGTAGAGAATAGAATAGTGGTTACCAGAGGCTGGGAGAAGAGGGAGGAGGGAAGAAGGTGGAGAGGGAGAGGTTGATCAGCAAGTTACAGTTAGATAGGTGTAATAAGTTCTGGTGTTCTATTGCATGGTAGGGTGATTTAGGATTAAGAATAATGCATTGTGGGCGGCGCCTGTGGCTCAGTCAGTCGGTCGCCGGGCCCATATACGAAGGGTGGTGGGTTCAAACCCAGCCCCGGCCAAACTGCAACAAAAAACTAGCCGGGCGTTGTGGCGGGCGCCTGTACTCCCAGCTGTTCGGGAGGCTGAGGCAAGAGAACCGCCTAAGTCCAGAAATTGGAGGTTGCTGTGAGCTGTGTGACACCACGGCACTCTACGGAGGGCCATAAAGTGAGACTCTGTCTCTACAAAAAAAATAATAATGCATCGTATATTTGAAAATAGGTAGAAGAGTGGATTTTGAATGTTCTCACCATGAAGAAATGACACGTGTTTGAGCTGATGGATATTCTTATTACCCTAATTTTCTCATTATACAATATATACACATATTGAAGCATCACACTGTACTCCATAAATGTATACAATTATTATGTATCAATTAAAAAAAAAAACTTTTAAAAAAGGCAGAGAGAAAAAAAAAAAAAACAAAATGCAAATCTGGAACTGAAAAAAAAAAAAAAAAAAAGGCAGAGAGAGAGAAACCTAATTAGTTATTACCATACATTGTACGATATACATTGACTGGTGTAAAACTTGTTGCAAAAAGTTGGCATGAAAATTTACATCTGGAACTTTATTTACAATATCACATTACTTTTATCTGTCTCTCTCTCCTACTATAATGCAAGCTCCATGAGGCCAGGGAACCTTGTTTGTTTCATTCACTGTTATATCTACAGAGACAATATATGTGTAATAAATATTTGTTGAACAGATTAGTAAAGTAAATATAGGTAAAGCTTAAGTGCTATGAAAGAAAATGAACATGTACAATGAGACATTCTAACGGGGGGTCGGGTGGCGTCTAATGTGGATTGGGGATAGGTAGGGATCCCTAAAGAAGAGACATTTGAAAAAAAAAAGAAGAAACATTTGAACAGAGACATAAGGAAGACATGAGGGGTCAACCAAGATGAGTGTTACCCTTCAGACAACAGACAGCTCATGTTTGGCATACAGAACCCTCCATAAATCTGAAGATGTATGGTTTTTAAGTGACTCACATTTGCAGGCCACGCAGTTGACCTATTAGAGAATCAGTTTAAAGTGGCAATTGTTATGTTTCTCTTGTTCAAAAATGTTGTCATTCTCCCATCTGTACCTAAAATCTTTGAGTTTAAAGCCAAGGAAGCAGAGTTCAGGTCCTGGATCCCTCCTGACTCAGCCCTCTCTGTGGGATTCTAAGTAAACTTTGCTCTGTGCCTTTGGCCTCTTGAAAATCCTCTGTGACCCTTTTCTTGTTGGCACCTCAGCTCAGGAGGCTCTTATTTTCTTGGTTTGCCTGGCAAGAGATGGGTCTGCCGTCTAGAGTCAAAAAAACAGCCTGCTAGTCACTGACCAGTTCAACCTGGGCCCCGGACAATGAGAATTAGGCAATAGCCAATTCCTTGTCTGCAATTTGCTGATTATCACACCCCAGGGTGTAGGATTGTACAGCCACGACCGCTTTGCTCTGCCTCTCATCAAGGCAGAATGAACACGGATCCTGACAGGTCAAATCTTCCCCCAGACCTCAGAGGTTGCTATACAAAAGACCAGGCTTAATCTCTGACCAAGTGTATAATTCATTTATCTGCACAGTCATGAATTCTGAGCTCTCAGAATTCTGGGCTCTCAGGGCAGGAAGCATGGGGCATTGTGACTGGTTCTACAGACCCAGGGAGTCACTTAAGCCCTGATTGTATTGTGGAGGGAGAGATTTTCCAGACAAAGGACCCTGTCCTCCAGAGATTGAGCAGATTGGAAGGGGAGCCTATGCACACAAAGGAATGGTGCATTAGGGAGAGGTTGACAGCCTTGTTATCAATGCCCGTGAACTTCTCTAGATCAAGTAAGTGATGACAAGGGGGCAGGAATTAATTATTTCATAGACTTTAGCCAAGAGGAATTGAGATAGGTAAAGAGTTCATCTCTGGATGTTTGCCTGATACACACATCCGCCACTTTGTAGTGGAGGGAAGCTTTAAACACCAAGAGCTGTTTTCTCACTCGGCCACTTCTCAGGGAGTTGTTGGGGGTTTTAATCTTGGCCTCCAGCTGTCAGAGCTCCTTTACTACCACCCAAAAGACTTGTAGTAAAAGGCGGTGCTCTGTAGAGAACAGATACTTTAAAGCTAATTGGAAATTGTTTGGAAATTTATGGTTTCCTGGCTTGGCCAGCTGGCTTTTTCTCTGATCCTCCGAGCTTCCCGCTAAACAGAGATGGGAAAGGGATGCCGTTCTGTGTTCCTGGAGTTTCATTTGCACAGTCCCACAGCCTGAGGGGGGCATCGACCCTTTGCAGTAAGTCTAGCTTTAAAATTAGAGTTATTTGGATTTTGAAAAATTTCAAGCTTGATGATGTCTTTTGTGTCTTTCATGTCATTGCGATAGAGGACATTTTAATCATGAATTATATGTTATACAGCTGCAGGCTCCAGAAAGGGAGGAGGTGGATGCTGTGGAAGGCACCTAGCACTGGAGAGGAATGGAAAGAACAGGCCTATAGTGCCCACTGTTTCTTTGGACATGCACTCCCCTTCTTTGTGTGATTAAAAAAATCTTGATGCCCACGCTTTCTTTTCTCCCCATTCAGTTTTGGGGTGGGATATGAAGGACATGAGGAAACCCCAAGCCCAGACCTCCCTAGCCATCCTCTTAGTGCCTACACTGGCAACCATTCATAACTCCAATGAAGGTCTCTGAGCGCAGTCATTATCTGGGATGAGGGTCAAACGTTAAATACATTATCAGTCATTAATACTTTACCCTTCAAATACATTGATCAAATTAGTCTGACAAAACATTGGGACTCGTGGGGAAATGGACTACGAATATAAAGCTTTCTGGGGTGACTAGACAGGATTTTGTTTGCTCAGGCTTTTTATCCTTTTACACCTGATTTCTAGACCTAGAGATTACTTCCTGGCTTCATGTGCGTTTACTCATTTGCCAACCAAGAGCCTTGTATTTTATCGAAATGTCAGAGGATTCTGCTACATCCCATTGTATCTCAAGCAGCTTATTGCTTTATCTCCATTCAGCAAGTCTCTGCTAAGTACTAGTTCTAGCACTGTGCTAGGTCCTATAGAGGATATGGAAAACATTTCCATAGTGTTCCCTTAATAAGCTTGCTTTCGAGTTGCAGGAGATATGTCAATAAAACATGCAACATATACATTTAAGAACCATCTGCTTCAGTAACATGTGAGTGCTTCAGATAGTTTTGTAGTGGTATAGCATGTGTAGTGGTATCATCAGAATAAGGCTCTTGATGGAGGTGGGACTTTCCTGGATCACTGTAAGATAGATACAATTTTAATATGTAGAGGAGAAGGAAGAGAACAGTCTGTGCACGTGAAGCACATAAACCAAGGTCCAGGGGGTGGAAATGAGCCTATTCTATATGTGGAAGATTCACATAAAAGAGATTAAGAGTAATAACTGAGCATTGTGGCGGGCGCCTGTAGTCCCAGCTACTCGGGAGGCTGAGGCAAGAGAATCGCCTAAGCCCAGGAGTCGGAGGTTGCTGTGAGCTGTGTGATGCCCGGCACTCTACCGAGGGTGATAAAGTGAGACTCTGTCTCTACAAAGAAAAAAAAAAAGGAGAGAGAGAGAGAGAGAGATTAAGAGTAGAAACAAATAACTTCAGACCAGGGTGAACAGCAGAAGAATTTTTATTTAATCCTTTTTAGCAATATCCTCAAAACTTTTTGATCATATACCCCATCAGAAAAATAACATACTCCCAATACATGTATATTTATTTACAAACTGTATACTTATACTAATGCATTAATACAGTGGTTCTCAACCCTCCTAATGCCACAACCCTTTAATATAGTTCCTCACGTTGTGGTGACCCCCAAAGAAAATAATTTTATGGTTATGGAAGCTCTTGGTGATAACGATGATGATGATGATGATGAAGATGATGATGATTAGAACACTAGCAAAATGCCTGATCCATGTTGGTGCTCAATAAGTTCTGGTTATTATAAAATTATAATAAATAAAATTTATAAAAATTATAAAATAATTTTATGGAACTGTATTAAAGGGTCACGGCATTAGGAAGGTTAAGGACCACTGCATTAATATAAAGCATACACAAAAGTTATATAGAATGATGTAATAAAATGAACAAAAAGTTCTAGTATTTTCTTCTCACACCCCAAAGAATTATCTTATACTCCCTGTGGGTTATCTGTGTCTGTACTGTGAACACCATGCCTTTAGAGCATCAGTTGAACATTTTAGGATCACGAACCCTTTAAGAATCTGATGAAAGCTACCATATCTTCTCCTCAGAAATCCATACACTTATGCTTAATGTTTTTATATAGTTAATTTTGGGAAGGGGCTATGGACCCTCTGAAGCTCGTTCCTTGCCCCCTGTTTAAGTTTCTCTGGGTGGAGAAAAGCACCAAAGGATGTTGAGTAGCTTAATGGTAGACTTTAATCTTTTAGGAAGTTGAATGTGGTCATTGTGCACAAAACTAATTCATTGACAGCAGTAGGGGAAAGGGGGGACAGAAAGTGGAAGCAGGCAGACAGGTTAGTAGATGATTTCAAAATTTCATGCCTGAAATGCAAATGTAATAATGAAAAAGGGAGGACAGGTACAAATGACATTTCAAAGGAAGCATGGTCAGATTTTCATGATCAATGTGGATAAAGGAAAGGAGAGGAATCAATGTCCACTTCGAGGGCTCACATTTAGGGTAATAGGGGAAAGGCATTGATTATTTGGAATTATGAACTGGTTCACATGACAGCCCAGTATCCCAACAGAAGTGGTCTGAAGGCAGTGAGAAGTGTGGTGATGTAATTGTGGGGAACAACCCATAGGAGATACAGATTGGGGTACTGAAACAATGAGAGTAGAACAGTTACAAGAGAGAGAATAACAATAGTAAACTCCTAGCACCAGGCATTGGTCTAAGCACTTTACTTAAGTTGGTTCAGTTAATCTTTATAACGACCTCTGTGAGGCAAGTGCTCTTGTTATCCTCATTCCGTTTTGTAAACAGGAAAGAGAAGTAAAGCAGCTTTCCCAAGGTCATATATCTAGAAAATATCAGAGGAAAGATTCAAATCTGAGTAGTCTCCAGATATGCCCCTGAGCACTATGCCCTGCTGCCTCTCAAGAGTGAGAGGTGGGAAATGAGTTATGGCAAAGTCCACGAGGGAGAGGAGAAAAGGAGGAACCGAGGAAAACACCAGAACTTATTGAGCACCAACATGGATCAGGCATTCTGCTAGTGTTCTAATCATCATCATCTTCATCATCATCATCATCATCGTCATCGTTATCACCAAGAGCTTGCCGTGTGCTGTGCAAGGCATTGTGCTAAGGGCTTTATGGAGCACAGTGAATATTTATCACTTTTCACTCATTCAGCATCCAGTGCCTTTTCTACTTGTAAAGGATCCCCCATTGTATGAATCTTGGTATGAACCAGGGTCCACCTCTCACTATGAAAGCCAAGAAGACCAGATACTCCATCCTTTCCGTGGATGTTCCCAGTCTGGAACAACTGAGGGTAAGATGACAAGACAGAATGCAATCACAGTGGTAGTCTGTGGTTCTAGTTTTGGTCCCCTAACCAGAGTGCCCCTGCTATCTAGGCCTCCAAAGTATCCTTCACCCTTTCATCTATTCTGGAAGTCTCTTTATCTCAGGTTGACAAACTGCAAATCTGGCCCATGATCTTTTGGAACATAACCTTGCCCATTTATTTACTTATTGTCCCTGGCTGCTTTTGTGCGACAGTGGTAGATAGAGTTAAGTAATTGAAACAGAGATGGTCTGGCAAAAAAGCCTAAAATATTTACTAGTGGGACCTTAGCAGACGAAGTTTGATCGCCCCTCCTCTCAATCCTTCCAGTAAATCCATTTTTAGTTTACTATGTAGTATTTAAAAAGTTGCTTTATATTGCTTGCCGCTAAGAACTTTAATGACATAAATGTATTATCTCTTCTAATTCATCTGAAAAGTAAGTTATCTGCCCACGATCACACAGCTAGTTAAGTGAAACTGCTGAAATTCTCACCCTGATCTATCAGACTCTATCATACATGATAGCAATGAAGAAAATCGAGATGGACCACTTAATAGCCTCAGACCTGTTCTGAGATAGCAGAAAAAAGACAATCATTTTCCCCAATTGTTCCAAGGCTTCCAGGTGATCAGTGCCATGAAAATAAAGAGAAAAAAAGAATAGTGATAGCAGCAGCTTGGGTTTGACATGATGTTCTCCCTCTTGGCTATGACTGTGCAGTCTATTAATATGTTGGTTTGAGCCTGTCAAAAGGTTTACACTGATTTCTCAAATTTTGGATCCTCTGCCAGCCTTTTGCCTGCTGGGAAACCTAGAATATATGTGAGTTGCAGCCCAGAACTATACCAGGCTATTGAGTTTAAAATTCTTCTTCTGGCTCAGCGCCTATAGCTCAAGCAGCTAGGGCGCCAGACATATACACCGTAGGTTGTGGGTTTGAGCCCAGCCCGGGCCTGCCAAACAGCAATGACAACTACAGCCAAAAAAAATAAAATAAAATAGCCAGGTGTTGTGGCAGGCACCTATAGTCACAGCTACTTGGGAGGCTGAGGCAGGAGAATCGCTTAAGCACAAAGAGTTTGAGGTTTCTGTGAGCTGTGACGCCTTGGCACTCTACCCAGGGTGACATAGTGAGACTCTGTCTCAAAAACAATAAAAAAATGAAAATAAATAAAATTCCTCTTCTAGGTCCTTGGGACCTACACTGGATTCAGGTAACAGTGGCCATAAATGACACATTGTTTCCTCTACTAAAATGTGTGCCCTTTGAGGACAGGGTGTAAGCCTTGCTAGCTCGTGCCACCTATATATAAAATATGGAGCCTGTGCCCTCTTTGTGGTACAGTGTAGATGACCAAAAAAGCTTATTTCATAGGCAAGCCTCCATCTTCTTTGTGTGGCTGGGGTAATTGATCACTTTCACACTGGGCTCAGTGGACTAGAGCTCTTGTTTTGCTGAATGCTAAGATGTTGGCCAATAAACCATAGCTTTGGGGGACAAGAGATGGGTAGGAGGAGATTTAGGCACATCCAGCTTTTCAGCCTTACCCACTGGACCCAGAATTCCTTCGGTGTGATTTCTGTAAATGCTGACAATAACATGGTGCCCCTCTTGCTCAGTGCACCATTTAATTGAGCTAATTAAAGACAAAAGTATTTCATAGCAGTGAGCTTTCTGTTGGAAGTTGCTGAAGGGAGGGAGGATCAAAGTGCAGACTGGTGAAAGAGACTTCTTGGGTAAAGGAATTTGGAATGTTATTAGACTGATCTATTAGTGTGTGCATGCACACATGCATGCACCCTTCTTTTAAAACAATCTACCTTCTTTAAGCTAGGTGGGAAAGTTTGTGAAAGAGTTTGTCTTGTCACATGTACTGATGAAGTGTTTCCCTCTGTGATTTTACCACAAGCAGTTATCTCTGCCAGTTAAAGAAGAAAACTCCACTTCTTCTAAGTTGTTGGTTGGGAGAGAATTTGAGAGGGGGCTGTATTTTGTAGCATATGACTGGTCCCCCAGGAATATCTTCTTTTAACTAACTCTCCACTGGTGTAGTCAAGGAGCCTCTGAATGGCATCTGAGAACAGACATTCCTTTGCTCTAGGTCATCCCCAACTCTGTGGCCACCCCAACTGGCTCTCTTTTGAATAAGTTTCTGGAACTCACTTGGAAAAGAGTGAACCCTCGGAAGCTGCTAGGAATTTTCATGGTCATTTCTTAATTATCTGCACGTGGGGAAGAAGTGGTGGTTAGAGCAGTTGGACCAGCCTAAAGCTTACTCATCCCAACCACCCTTCAGCACTCTAAAATATTCTCATGACTTAATCACCATGCTATGACTGTGTTCACCGAAATCTGAATCCTTTTCCAAAGAATTTTTCCATTGATGATTCTTACTCCACCTTTACAGCAATCTAAATAAAGTTCCAAGATTAGGACATGCCCTATCGTTCAATTGGTCAGTAGTTGTGCCTTTCAGCAGGTCAAGTGTTTAGGTATGTGCAAGTACCCTGATCCTGGGATTTGAGAAATTTCAACATTATTGATCAGCCCAAGGAGAAGCAGGGCCTAAGCAAACTGAACTCATAGTGGGATGTTTTTATGATTAGTGGCCAACAGTACACAGCAGATGACCAGCAGAAGACCTCAACACTTTGATTGGAAAAGTCTTTCAAATTAAATCTACCCTTTTCTGACCAAACTCAGTGTTGATTTTGAACACTCCAACTCTTGAGAACGTCACTTGGAAGTTAACACTAAAGACCACTTCGTGGGAGTGTAGCATTGCTTAATGTGATCCGAGAGAAGTATTTAATAGCTCTCCTATCATTTTCAAATGAAGGAAGCAAAAAATGTTGGTTAACATATCTGAAAAGTTCATTCTTCATAGGATTTCCCATGTGCTCACTCAGAGAACAGGATCATATGCCTTAGTTAGGCCTATAAACACAAAATACAAATTATTAATATAACATTGTCCACAACCTTTGTCCTGAAGAGAACTAAAAGAGAAAATATGACAGCTGTCAATTCATAGACATCACAAATGCTGTCCCACTTTTGGGGTAAGATACTCAAGTCCTTGATGAATATGACTAATTTGCCTGATCAGGAGAGGGCTCATGTGTGTCCTATAATTCACTGGTTATTTGGGTTGATGTTTCTCCAAGCATACTGGCAGCTTTCCTGTTCACATGGATGTATGGGTGATGCACCCTTGGTGTTGCATTTAGTTCAACTACTATTTAGAGCAGAGGTTTGCAAACCTTATCTGTCTGCTAGAATTACCTGGGGAACTTCTAAAAATCCCAGTGCCCAGGCCATACCCTATCATAGCTTAAACGGCCATAACATAATACTATAGACTGGGTGGCTTAAATAATAGAAATTTATTTTCTCACAATTCTGGAGGCTAGAAGTTCAAGATCAGGGGGTCAGCATGGTCAGGTTCTGGGGAGGTCTCTCTTCCTAGAACAGCTATCTTCTTGCTGTGTCCTCACATGCCAAGAGAGAGCTCCAGTGTCTCTTCTTCTCATCACAGTTCCAGTTCTATCAGATCAGGGCTCTATCCTTATGACCTCATTTAACATTAAGGTCACCTCCTTTAAAGGTCTTATCTCCAGTACAGTCACATGGAAGGTTACAGCTTCAATGTATGAATTTGATGGGGATACAGTTCAGTTCATAACGTACCTTAAACCATTTAATTAAATCAGACTCCTAGGAATGGGACCCAGTATCATTTTTAAAGCTCCTAGGTGATTCCTACATGCAGCCAAGTTAAGAACTACTAGTTTACAGCCTTGCTAGTCCAAGTACAGTCTATATATCAACAGCATCAGCATCACCAGGAAGCTTGTTAACAATGCAAATACCTTAGGTCTTACCTCCAACCTACCACATCAAAACCTGCATGTTAATAGGATCCTTAGCTTATTATAGCCAAAATTTGGTTTATCATGAGGGTTTACCACTAACCCAATCTACATGTTTTCTACATGTGCTACTCATACTTAGCTGTCTCCTCGGTTCCCATATAAATCAAATCCCTTCGTTTGGTCTTGTTACAATTTAGTTATTGTGTGGTGCTGTTTCTCTCTGGCTCGAGCTACTCTGGACTATAGGTTTTCTTTGTTATTGTAAAAATACATTTTGCTAGTTTCAGCTGGGGAAGATGAAAAGGATCCAGAGATGGATGGTAGCAAAGACTGTATAACAGTGTAAATGTTCTTAATACCACAGAACTATACACTTAAAAATGGTTAAAAAGGTAAATTCTATGTTATGTATTTCTACCATGATTCAAACAAATTCAATACATTCTACTAAGTTGATGATATATCCTGGTTTGGATCCTGGACTAGAAAAGGGGCATTAGTATAAAAACTGGTAAAATCTGAATAAAGTACACAATTTTGTTAATAGTATCCTACCAATGTTAATTTCTTAGTTTTGATAAATTTACAAAGGTTATGTAAGATGTTAGCATTAGCAAAACTGGGTAAGGGGCAAGCCAGAACTCTCTGCTGTCTTTGCACTTTTCTATAGATCTAAGATTGTTCCAAAATGAAGTTTATTAAAAAAGAAAAAATGGGGCAACGCCTGTGGCTCAGTGGGCAGGGTGCCGGCCCCATATGCCGAGGGTGGCGGGTTCAAACCTGGCCCCGGGAGAACTGCAACGAAAAAAACGCCGGGCGTTGTGGCGGGCGCCTGTAGTCCCAGCTACTCGGGAGGCTGAGATGAGAGAATCGCCTAAGCCCAGGAGTTGGAGGTTGCTGTGAGCTGTGTGACGCCACGGCACTCTACCGAGGGCGATAAAGTGAAACTCTGTCTCTACAAAAAAAAAAAAAATAGATACGTGGACAAAAATATTTGTAACAGGATGTCTGGCACAATATTTGTAACAACAGAAAACTGGAAACCACCTAAATGTGCAGCGGTAGAGAATTGGTTAAAAAAGTATGGTATAGTCATTTGAAGGAATAATTTGAAAGCATTAAAAATATAAAAAAGTTATAAGGTGGGGTCTGTGGCTCAAAGGTGTGGGGTACTGGCCCCATATGGCAGAGGTGGCGGGTTAAAACCAAAAAAAAAAAAAAGAAAGAAAGAAAAAACCCAGCCAAAAAAAAAAAAAAAAGAAAGAAAGAAAAAACGAATCCTATTCTGACCCATCAATTTACAAAGGAGACAGAAAGAACCACTAGAATAGTGATTTTTCAATCAGTGTGCCATGAAAATTTTTAAAGAACATTAATTAAATTATTTTTAAAATAAATTAAGTAAGTGTATTCTTTTTTTACTCCCTTTTTTTGATCAACATAATTTAAGTGTGCCACGGGAGTTTAACTATAGGTTAAATAAAGTGTGCCGTGATATAAAAATGTTGAAAAACTACTAGGCAGGGCGCAGTGGTTCACCCCTGTAATCCTAGCACTCAGGGAAGCCAAGGTGGGTGGATCACCTGAGCTCAGGAGTCTGTAAAACTTGCTGGGTATTGTGGCAGACACCTGCATTCCCAGCTACTCAGGAAACTGAGGCAGGAGGCCTCACTTGAGCCCAAGAGTTTGAGGTTGCGGTGAACTATGACACCACAGCACTCTACCAGGGGCACAGAGTGAGACTCTGTCTCAAAAAAAAAGAAAAGAAAAGAACAGAAAAACACTGCCCTAGAACAATGTGGTAGAAGACAATGAGAATTAGAACCCTTTTCTTCTCCAGAACTTCCAGGTTGAGCACCTTAGACATGATGACAGCTTTAAGTGTAGAGTATAAGTGTGTTAACACAATAATTAAGTAAGTGGGGTGAAGGCTATGCTAACCAGTTTGATGTAAGCATTCCAAATTGTATATAAAATCAGCTCATTGTACCCCATAAATGCATTAACATATGCATGATTTATATATTTAAGACTTAATAAAAATTAATTAATTAATTAAAAAAGAAAGAAATGATGGCAGCCGAGTTGTGCCAGAGCACCCCTTACCTAGATAGGCTACTCTGAAAATGGCCCAGTCAGAGGGTGGTTTGTTTTCAGGGTTCTAAGCTTCACACACACACACACATATGAATCATGATAGCACTATTTACTGGATAGCAGTAATGATTAATTCAGCATTATGTTTAAAAGTACAGAATCTACAGTCAGACTGCCTGGGTTTATTATTATTATTTTATTATCTTTATCATTAAATCATAGCTGTGTACAATAGTGCAATCAAGGAGTACAATGTGCTGGTTTCATATACAATCTTAACTATTTTCATCAAACTGATTAACATAGACTTCCTGGCAATTTCTCCGTTATTATATGAAGACATTTGTATTCTGCATTTAGCAAGGTTCGCCTGTACCCTTCTAAGATGCACCGTAGGTGTGGCCCCACCAATTACCCTCCCTCCGCCCCAACCTCCCCTCTCCCCTCCCTACCCTTGCCCCTTTCC